>JAYXIM010026633.1:0-13103 GCA_037575425.1 Anastrepha fraterculus
AAATAAAAGAAAATATAAAAACGCTATAAACTTATTCCCTACCCCAATAAGTAGAAATTGGTTTTGAAATGTTTCTACGTGTCATTAGTTTTGTTCGCCTATGGGAAAGATATCCAAAATAGTAGGTCAACGTAAGACATTGAAAAATTTGCATATTTAATCGACTAGCAGTTGGCGTTCAAGAACTTTAACAAATGTAGAAAACCAAAATATTAAACAATGCACAATATGTTCTGGAAAATCATTAATACTTATGCAAAAAAAATTCTACCAAGCCCTCACTTTTGATATTTGCATATGGCCACAAAACTTATGTTTGCAAAGAAAGATATGGTGCAAGGAATCATTTACAACCGTCGAAAGATTTAATTGAAAGTGGAGAACTTTCGTATTATATTTAATAGAAATATTGTTTGATAACTTTAAATAATGCCGTTATAAACTTCGGATTGCCACAAACTAGTAGGAAACCTTTAACCCTTTGCATAGGCAAATTGCTCTGATAGGAGTATTAGCTAGTCGGAGCAAATTTATCCAGAGTTATTTGTCCCTTAGTGATTTAAACCAAATATGGGGGTATTAGAAAACACAGAATTCATTGAAACTGGTATATTGTGTTTAATAGTGATCTCAACTCTACTGATCCCGGAAATCTTTCCTTTCCTCTTAATGATATCTATGCGCCAGACTGGTGGCACCGACTTTTACGGCTTGTCAATGCCGCAAGGAGTGCGCACATTCGAGCAGAGTGATTGGCAGATTTAAACAATTCGAACCATACCACACCAAAAATAATAAAAAGCCAATGTTAACCTAAAATCTAGTACATATTTATTTTTTTATTTTTATTTGAATACAAAAATTTTACTCTCGATTAATTTGTTTTGTATAAAATAACAAATATTTTACTAACAATTCGTACAATTATATTAATATTAAAACCATAAGTGTTTAGGAATATTTTGATTATAGTACTTCAGTACTTTACATACATACTATTTGTTGCTTTACTATTACACATACATACGTACATACATCCCGTCAAAAAAGCACCGAGAATTAGTTAATCAGAAAGTGCGTTTAAAGGAATGACCAAAATTCTTGCCAGAAAATGAAACAATAAATAAAGAATATTACTTATAAAATATCTGAGACTGATGCGGCAATCTGGTTTTTGCACCAGAATAACACCCCACCTCTCACAAGGGAACGAATATCTGACCCAGAACTCAGCAGCTACCAGCGCGATCAACAACGTTTTTACCTCGTATAACTTTGGCTGGATTTTTCTCTGTCCTTCTACTTCCGCGGCAACCGTCTTCAGTCGATAGAAAACATAAAAGTGAATTCCCAGCGAGAACTGAAGTCGATATCGGAAAGTGCGTTTGAAAAATGTTTTGATGATTAGAATATTCGTTGGCGCATATGAATTTGAAGTGGCCTACTTCTTAAGCCATACAATACATTTTGGAGGATAATAACTATTTTGTGTTTTATTGACTGATTCCTGGTACTTTTCTGATAGTAGGTAAATAAAGGTTATATAAAATGTTAAATTACATTGCTTTTTGCATAAGTCTAAAACATAAAGTAATAACTTTTAGAAATATTTATAAGTTTTTTTTCGGTATAAAACCTAAACACATACATATATAAATATAATATATAGGCGTGACCCGATTGTACTAGAACCAAATTCAGAGAGCTGTAATTTTCGCAAAATTAATAGCTCTTTGTTGCTCATACTTAAATATTTTAAACAAAAAACCACGCCACATAAGCCTTTTTAGCCCAAGAATTAGACTAAGTTGGACCGGAGTGTTAAACAAAATCACATAACCAGGTCACCAGGAGCTATTCAAATAATAATCGAAAAATACACAACATTTCTTACAAATTATGCTCTTAGAACTACAGAATATCTTATATTAAACTAAAAATTGCACAATCTTTCGTTTACTAATAGTTTAAAAGATTAAAAATCGAAAGCCAAAGAATTTGAGAATCAATTAATTTCCCTTATGCCTCTGATTATAAGAGCAGGAGATACAGAAGTTATTTGAACTCGCTCTGTGAAGAAAGTATTAGTACTGCGAAGGCTTCTTTGAGAAATCTGAAAATAAATGCGCGCAACAAAGGAAGGAGTGTCAAAAACTTCAATTCTACTATGTAAAGATTTTCAATTAATTAGTAAGCATCTAGCGTTCTAGGAAGGGATTGAATCCGCAAACTTCAAAGATTTAACAGCAAAACGAACGAAGGCATTTTGAACGCATTCAAGCCTTTTAATATGACAATCGCGATATGGTATCCATGGTTATGAAGGCTGCGCACTCCAGCTCAAAGGGAGCAAGAGCAGTGTAAGCAGAATCGAACTTTCGAATGAGGGATAACTCTATATTACTTAGCATACTAAATATGCCACTACTAAGTATATATAAACGCGGCATAATTGAAATGGCTGAGACACAGAAATTTTTAGTGAAAAACAATTCCAAGATCAGTGATTTCATTAAGAATAGATAGGCATGAGTTACCATTAAAAAAACTATCCGGGCGAAGATTCAGCACTTTAGGTATACAATTTTTTAATGAGATGGCAGATCTCAGCGCTATGAAAATCAGAAATCTTCTAATATTTTTTAAAAGTTCGCATGGGTTTTAGGGAGATCAGGATTAGTTCCCCATCCGGTATCACAATGGGGTGTGGTTCTGAGTGTGTCCCATAGTCAACAGCCGCCAACCTAAACCTGACCTAACCTACCTTTAAAATAATTTGTTAATTAAAGAACGAGGTTTAGAGAAAGGCACAGCAAACGTTTTTAGTACTTAAATGAAGATAAATTTTACAACCGCAAGCAGTTAAGGTTTTTGAGATTCGACTGTAACTTCATTGCACCAGAATAACTCGAGATGGTATTAAAAAATTTTAAATTGTCTGCATACAAAAGAAATTTACTTATAGAAGTGTCCGAGTTATTGATAATAAAAATAATGAGAGCAAAAAACCTAAGATACTATCTTGAGGAACGTCGGAGGAGGCAATAAAAGGGTGGCAAATAAACAAGTGATGTCGACAACAACAACAACAACAACAACAGAGAGTGGTATATATGCACATATTTACACAATTTTAAGAAAATGGAATGAAATTCAAGCTAAGTTGTTTGAAAATGAAAAAT
This sequence comes from Anastrepha fraterculus, assembly GCA_037575425.1. Classification (NCBI taxonomy): domain Eukaryota; kingdom Metazoa; phylum Arthropoda; class Insecta; order Diptera; family Tephritidae; genus Anastrepha; species Anastrepha fraterculus. The sequence continues at coordinate 3,183 of JAYXIM010026633.1, forward strand.
GAATGACCGACTGTGTTGATTGCTTTCAAGAAAACAGGACACACTGTACACGATCATTAAAAGCAGACATAAAATTTCTGAGAAAACTGTAAGATTAGTAAATTCCCATCTAGCAGCCATAAAAGCACACTGGCTGCTCGACAAACAATAAAGCGAACACAAATATTTAATTATTACGTCAGCAAATGAGCTGATTCTTTCAAATGCGCTAAAATAGAAATAGCCTGGACTGGAACCCGCAAGGGATCAGAGGTCACGGTCGACCAAAAAACACTTGGAGAAGGTCGATGCTGCGTGAACTAGCAGATATCATAGAACGATGCAAAAACAACAGCAAAGAACCGTGTACGATGGAAGTCTTCTCGAGGCGCTATGCTCCCGAGAGGAGTGAACAATAAAAACAAAAATAGGATAGCGTTTCGCGGTTGTCGCCACCTTCTTTATCCTCTCCACCGTGTTTTGAAGCGTTGATAAGCTCACCAAAATGGATGAGCAAAAGCGGAGCAATTCTTGATAAAATAAGATGAAAAACGGTTTAATTTTTGATATGCTCGATGATATATATTTTATGGTCCAGGAACAAAATAAGTGACCAAAATTTATAGAAACATTAGCTCTGGGTTTGAAATCATCACCTGGATACCCTGGTAATACGCAAATAGACCAGCCGCCACATGGGAGGCAGGAGTCTCAATTAGGAATGCCTGAATTAGACTTTTTGGATTTGACGTAGTGCCAGAATGCTTTAGGGTTTCAATAGATATCATACGCAAAGTTACGAATACAGTTGCATTGAAGGAGTTCATCCAACGATTTAAACTTCTTTAAATAGTGCAAGTAGTTTCCACTATTAATAAGGGCACTGACCATCAGAATCTTTTAATAAATTTATTCCTCTAATTCTTTAGCTTCTTTAATTTGTTTTTATGTGAAAGAATTTTAGGCATTTCTTACGCGTAATTGGTATATTCTAACAACAAATCTCATTCTAAAATTTCAAGACATTCGACAACAGCAAACAAAGACTACTAATCCCCACAGCAAAAATTTCATTGTTAACAATTTCTAAGTTACAGTATTTGAAGCAAAAGCTATGCCGTTAATTTTCAACAAAAAGCCTTTTAAAATCATAAAATTCAAGTTTACTATGAAGAGATACTTGATTTATAACTGAAGCCCACAGGAGATCGGGGCATTTGCTATGTTAATATCTTTTATCTTCATAAACTTAAATTAAAACTCGTGGTTTATGCGTTTTGGTATTTGCGTTTGATATGAATAAGTAAATATGTAAAATAAATTAAGTCAAACACAAATTATCATTAATGAAAATTAGACCTAGAATTCTAAAAACCTGATTCCCATGTGAAGTTCTAAGACGATAACGTCACACCACTTAGATTTCAAAAGTTATAGAGCAAAATATATTTGAATTTGTGTCAACTTACATCTATTTAAGACTGGTTGAGTGCTTAGGGATAATTTTTATATAATATTATTCAACCCTATTACGTCGCTATCAAATTCTTTACTAATTTTATTAAAAAATAAGCTTTATTAATTTAAGCACCATAAAATCTTGCCACGTCAATCTTTATTCTTATTTTAGCTCATACATTTTCAATCGGCCTCGGATCGGATAGCAGTAAATACTAGCTCAAAGGTTTCGTAATCAGAGTTTGAAAGAGAAAGTGATAATTTTCATGAAGGTCTACATCCGAGAATGTCCAATAGAAATCATCTCAGCAACTCAACATTTGATGGAATTTTTACAAAAATTCCGGGTAAGTCAATTAAAGAGCAGTTGAAGGCAAACAACCATCCACTTATGTTGCTATCGATTCACAATTTAACCCAAGAAAAGCTCAAACTGGGATTTGAATTTAGCCAAAAAAGTATGTAAAATTCAAGCAAAGTGAATTTTGGATTTTTTTTTTTTGGGAAAAACTATAAAATCAGCCACAATTGCTCACTGTTTACCGTTGCGACGACAACGTCAAGCACTGTCACTTCAGCTGCTTTACCTAAAATTGATGTAGGATATTTTATGCTGTTATAACAATACCATAGATTGTGGGTGACTATTCGAAACTCGCTGTGCGCATGAAACGCCAAAATTATAGAAAAGTTTTTCCTAATAAGGGTCTGCCATGAAAAAGCTCCTCATATAAAAAAACCATCTACTGCTTGGGGGTGGTATAAAAGTGAAAGATCCTCCATTTGCGGAACAATATCAAGACGCCCGTCTCAAATTAGAGGAAGAGCGGGGCTAAACATCCAACAAAGGGTGTTAGGGCCAATTATACATATTCTACTGTGGGCAAAAAGTAAGGGGAATTTATTTGTCAAACTTCGCGTGATTAAAATTTCGCTCTAGTTATTTTTTTAATGAGTTGGCAACACTGTCACAACTTTCATGTGAATGTCATTATCAGTAATATATTTACGCTTGTGTTTACCAAACGACCAAGGGTGTATTTTTCGATTTTTACAATGTCTGATTTGATTGAGCAGAGAAGTGCCATCAAATTTTGTTTGCGGAATGAAATTTCAGCTGCGAAAACGTTTAGCACATTTCAGAAGGCATTTGGTGATTCGACCATGTCGCAGAAAAATGTTTATAAGTGGTACAAAGACTTCAAAGAGGGTCGAGACTTGGAGCGCTCCAGACGACCATCGACGTCAACAGATGACCAACACGTCAATAAAGTGAAGGAGTTAGTGCTCAAATTCGTCGGTTGACTGTTAAAGACCTTACTGATATGTTCGGAATATCAGAAGGATCTGTGAAAACCATTTTGAAAGACCATTTGGGCCTACGAAAAGTCAAATCTCGTTTGGTACCGAAAACTCTCAATTTCTTGGAAAAAAGTCGTCGCGTTGATGTGTGTGAAACAATGCTTTCAGACTATCAGGACAAGCTCAAATGCATCATTACGGGAGATGAGACTTGGATTTATGCTTACGACCCTGAAACAACCGACCAATCAAGCGAATATCGTGCTAAAGGCGAGACCAGACCGAAAAGAGCACGTCAAAGACGTTCAAAAATAAAGGTCATGATGACAGTTTTTTTCGATTTTCGTGGTGTGGTGCACTATGAATTCCTTCCACCTGGCCAAACTGTTAATATGGAATATTATTTGAGCGTTATGCGTCGTTTACGTGAAGCAATTCGTCTAAAAAGACCAGAATTATGGGCCAACAACTCTTGGTTTTTGCATCACGATAATACACCGTCTCACACTACACTCATTCTTCGTGACCATTTCGCCAAAAATTCCACGCATATCGTTCCGCAACCACCGTATTCGCCTGATTTGGCTCTGTGTGACTTCTGGCTATTCCCAAAACTCAAGAGACCACTCCGGGGAACGGTAAGCTCGGTAATCATGATATCCACCGCCCGCCGTAGTGATAACACTTGGAAGCATCGAAACTGCGCGTAATTCGTATTTCCTTTTTAAATGTCCGAAAAGATAAATTTCATCCGGTAATCTTATTTGCACCTTTACGTTCGAAATTATATTAATTGTTTTGATATTTCGGAGCAGCTTGAGATATTGTAATTAAAAATTTTTTTTTATAAATAATTATTTTTTAGTATCAGTTCAGCGTATTTGTTGCCTGCGGTCCACTTCTTACTGACAAAACTATCGAAAAAACAAATCAGCGGTTCACTAATCCGTGTTACAATTCTCTGTCATACTACAACTTTAATCGGATTAACTGTTCCGATTGGATCCGAATTGGATTAACGCCGCCGTCTGTCAATACGAGTCCATTCATCAGATCTGCAAACCTACTAAAACGTCATGAAATGAACGAATACGTCATAATAGAGCAGGCCGAAGCAACCATATAATTTACTTATCTAATTTACTGGTATTCCATAAATATCGGAATCTTTTTCCAGTTCTAATAAAATCATATTATACAAAATTTCTTAGCTCAGAGTCTAACATTAAGGGAAAATAACCTAACGTCATGGCGCGTGCAAACTACTACAGCAATACAAAAACAAAGTGGCGCAAAATTAATCATACTATGGTTAGAGTTATAATTTTTGCAAATGTCGTCGTTCGTCAATGATATTTGATACTTGTGAACTGGACAGTTGCAGTATGCAAACGGACAATCAATGGAGCGCTTAAAAGTCAAAATACAGATTTTCATCACTCAAAATGATTTTTTGCTTATTTAGTAAAACTTATTCAACAACCAAACTGTTTAATGATGATTAATTTTGCTCCACCTTGTACAAGCAAATTCCCATAATTTGCTAATGTAATGATGACAGACCATTTCCAGTTATTACATAATTTGATATTAATTTTAAAAGTAATTTTTTACTTGGATTACCTTTTGCTATATGAAATCAGCAAATACAAATTTTAAAAATAAAAGTAACTGAAAAAAATTCACTAGTTTTAGAAATATACAATTCAATCGGGCCCACCCTGTAATAAATACTCTAAAAAATACAGTTCCTTTTCTTTCCTTGCTCTCCACAAACTGTAGTCAGCGCTACATAAACTAGCAGTTAACTATGCTGTATCTGTCGTTAGCAAATACCACCCATACAAGAACCTAAGAACCGTTCTATTCATTCTATTATAGTGCAGAGTATCATACAGATTTATGGTAAATAGGAATGTCGCCCTTATAATTATCACTATAATACCTATGATCTTAGAACATAAATTAATCTATTTGATTTTCGTCAATGATTTAACTAACTCCGTCAATAAATTTAGCTAATATCTGCACTGTTATGGTTATCTGGCTCTCAGTTTTGTCTTAACGGTTGTATACCCACTTCTGCTATTGTAAAAATGAAACTTGTATGTTTCTTTGAACCGACTGACGCTATTGTTGCTTTAGTCATGCGATTTCAAGGCGCACCGCCTATCTACATACCACACGCAACAATATAAACGCCGCCACCACCCGTGCTAGTCAATCGATCCGATTCGTCTGCAGACGACTTCCAGCGCCGTCTGTATCACCGTCAATTATGTGCTCTATAAACGCATCCCATTTTACTTGCCACTTCTGTAACGCCAGTTGTATTTGTTGTTCACTCAATGCACTGTAAGCCAGCGAATTGATCGCCAATTTCTTTAGCAAACGCAGATCGGCATGCGCCGAAGCGATACCCAAAAAGGCAATATAGAAATCGTGTGAGAGTGGTGTGGCACGCCAAAATGATGGATCGTCTGATGAGATAACCACCGTGTAGTTGCTGGCGAACAAATGAGAGCATGGATGATTACGATAGTCTGAGACAAGTTGTAAGACTTGATTCGAAATGGGATTGATCTCGACGGGAATATTGCGTTCCTTCAGCGCCTGCAGAACAAGTGGATGTTTGGTGAGCGCAAAGCCATGACCAATACGCTTCGTGCCGAGCAATACAGCGTCAATTAAATTTTCATCAACATCTGAACCGTACCAATTCGTCTCACCGGCATGAAAATAAAAATCGATATCATCAGGCATACTTAGTAATTGTGGAATGAAATCTTTTAACGGCCGTCCGAGTTCTTCTTGTCCAACCAAATCGAAGCCAGCAAGGAAGTCCGGATACTTGGCCTGCAAGTGGGGAAATGTTTATTAGTTCCATCTGAATGTGTAAGTAAATATGTAAGTCATGAAAATTAAGAAATAAAGCAATTAGGGACCTCACCTCATTTGAAATGGTGTTTCTTTCTCTTTTATGAGCTTTGACCTTAAAAAAAAAAAACAATTTGACAAAGTGGCGGGCGTTCACAGATGAAAAACCGTTTGACCCTTTTTTTACTTTAAAGCTCCGAAAAAAATACTAAAAAACTTTTTTTCCAAATGATCGCATGTAGTTCACACGATAACGATTCAATTTAATTTCATCAGAATAAGTTCAGTGGAACCGACTGTATATGTGGCCATTGTCCATGTGAAGTCCATTTTTTGAAAGCTGACAACTTTTTGAACGATCCTCGTATGGTCAATCAATGGATCAAAAAATAGGCAAAACAAAAATGAAAAATCTTTTTTCGTTTCCGTTTTACACGCTTTAAAAGAAACACCTAAAAAACATCATTTCAAATGAGGCGAGGGCCCTAACGCCCAATATTCTTATCTCTGAAAGCATTAATTCGAACCTTTATTTCAATGCAAATACGTATATATTCTTCAACTGTTGTTGGACTTGCTATGCGTAAGGGCGCATATATAATTTTTGAGCCAATGAAGTCTGGATAATCTTGCATAAACTTGTCCAAGGTCTCCTTATAAATGCGCACAGTGTCCAACTCGGTATAATGTTTGCCCTCCAAGTCATATAACTGTAACGAAAAATTGAACAATGAATCATAATGTGGTAAATTCTTAGCTCCTAGGCAAGATTGAATAAGTATCATTTCTTAATAAAGTCATTTGTCAGCGTAATTGATCCGACAATTTTTTTTTTTGCTATTTTTATTTAATTTAATATATTTTCCATGCTGAAGCTTGTCATCCATGGACGCGCATCCTACTACAAGTCATAAATCAGTACCAAAAATCCTACTGCCAAATTGAAGTAGAGACCATATAACTAAGGATGGGAACTTCTGGAACACCAGACGGATCATACCAGAAGGCACAAGTTTTGTTTGATAAATTCAGAGCTATAACTACAAAATCCGAGCACCTTAGTCGAACCTGCAGAGTGTCTGAAGGAACCGGAGATTTGACTTTCGTTGCAGGTGATATGGATAGGTCACAAAATTAATTAAAAACGAAAAAATTGTCGCTTCCATCGGGATAACAACCCGAAGTGTAGCGAACTGGCTAATTTGGAATTTACCCTCACATTGTTCAAAACACCAGCGCAATCGCCAGATTCGAATATTATTGGTTGAACCTCAAAATCGCGTTAAAAGTATAATGACAAAAAAGCCCTCTGAATATACTAAGAAGTTGGTAGAATCGGTTTTAAGGTAGTCCAGGCTATTATTTACAAAAGCGCATATCCTACAAAGTACTAAATTATTACTGCTTTAACTTTTTGGGTTAGCAACTAAGTAATGGCGCATTTCAATCATAGATGGCTTCAGTTGAATTTTTAGGTTTGCAGACGTAGTACAAATGTAAAACAAATTTTGTTATTTGATAGTGGACAGCTAATCAGTAAAAAAGGTTTTTTGATCGGTTGCGTAGTTTTCGTTTGGCGTTCATTGAAAAATGGAAACCCACAAGGAACTTGTTCGCCATATTTTGCTTTTTTATTTCCGCAAAGGGAAAACCGCATCGCAAGCTCATAAAAAGTGCCGTTTATGGTGACGAAGCCTTAAAAGAATGGCAGTGTCAAAATTGGTTCGTTCTGGTGATTTTTCACTCAAAGATGAAAAACGCTCAGGTCGTCGTCCAGTTGAAGTTGATGACGCTCTAATCAAAGCAATAATCGATTCGGATCGTCATAGTAGAACACGTGAGATTGCAGAGAAGCTTCATGTACTCGTATCACATACAGGTACATGCATTGAAAATCACTTCAAACAACTTGACTATGTTCAAAAACTCGATACATTCCTCCCGAGCTAATAGAAACGCATTTAACGCAACGCATCAACAGCTGCGATTTGCTAAAGAAACGTAAAGCAAATGATCCATTTTCAAAACGACTGATAATTGACGATGGAATATGGGTTGTTTACAACAATATCAAGCGGGAAAAGATCATGGAGCAGGCCAGGTGAACCAACTCAAACGACATCAAAAGCTGATATTCATCAAAAGAAGGTTTTGTTATCAGTTTAGTGGGATTACAAAGGAATTGTCTATTTTAAACTTTTTCCACTCAACCGAACGATCAAGTCTGATGTCTACATTGAACAACTAACGAAATTAAACAATGCAGTCGAAGAAAAGCGGCCCGAATTGACAAATCGGAAAGGTATTGTAGTCCATCATGACAATGCATGGCCACACACATCTTTGGCCACTCGGCAAAAATTATTGGAGCTTGATTGGGATGTTTTGCCATATCTACCTTATAGTCCTGACCTTCCACCATCTGATTACTTTTTGTTTCGATCTTTACAAAACTCCTTGAATGGTAAAAATTTCAATAATGATGATGATGTCAAATCGTACCTGATTCAGTTTTTTGCTAATAAAAACCGGAAGTTTTATGATCGTGGGATTATGATGCTGCCTAAAAGATGGCAAAAGGTCATTGATCAAAATTGGCAATACATTACAGAATAAAATTATTTAGTTCCATGAAAAAATTACCTTTGATTTTCTAAAAAAAAATCTGCATTACTTAGTTGCCAACCCAATAGTTATAAGCAACTTTTTTTAAGGCCGCATAATTTTGGCTATCAGTCGCTGTATACACCCGTGGAACCCAAGCCCACCTTGTGATTATAAATTTTGCCATTTAATTTTTTAAATTAAATTTCAACAAATTTTTCATAAAAAATACAGTTCTTTATTTAATGAAAGCCATGAATCAAAGCTCCACATTTTTTAAGAAATTCACAAAAATTAATGAAATTTTCATTAAAATTTCCGGGTTCGAAACCCCGAACATAAAACACCAAAAATAAAAAGAGTTTTTTCTAACAACGGCCGACCCTTGGAAGGCAATAGCAAACCTCCGAGTGTATTTCCACATCGAAAAAGTTCCTCATGAAAGTCTTTACAGAAGTATACCTAATATTGAGCAGTCCCACACATCAAAAAGTAGCTGGTTCTTAAGTTAAGTTAATTATAATAGCTGAGCTCCTCGTTTAATTTAACTAAGGCTCAACACCCATAAAAAACACTTTTCTCTCAATCTAAATTATTGTTTACACAACTTACCTTCGGCAGTGTGCTGCGGAACTCCAAATACTGCACGCCATCAGCACGAAATTCCTTCAACGCATTGTAGTAGTAGTCCGCCCACACAGGTGCGTAGGTCACCAATCCTTCCAAAAGCGAAAAGATCTCCATAAAATTCTCCCAAGCCTCGTTATTATCCAAAAACGTCTCTTTTGGATACAAAGTGAAACGTTCCCGCAAATAATCATCCACCGCTGACGCACCTTTTCTGTCCCGCATTTCTTCCAACAGCGTCCATGTGCAATTCGCGTTTTCAAGGGTAAGCGTTGGCTTTTCTTTGGCGAAAATCATTGACACCGCTTCCAAGGCCCCACTACGTTCACAGATCCACAAATTCTCACGATAAGTCAATTCAATCAAAAAATCCGTACTGCACAAAGCGGTATCGTGAGCATGCAACACACCACCCTTCGGCATCGCTTGCAGGTAGGTGAATAGCGGTGTCTTACTGATTTCGTCCAACACGCTAAAGAAATGTTTCGAGGGTTTGAACAGATGCGGCGTAACCAGACCCTCTTCATACTCGTATGTTTTTGCTGCCATAATGATTTGATTAGCAAGCAACTCACGATCGTTCAACTCAATTTCAGCTCCCACTCCCTTGGACTCCTCATAGCGAAAAAACTGTGAACGTTCGGTATCGTAAGCTTCTGGTGTGGGACGATTGTTACGTATACTACTGCCATCTTGACGATAGGGGACATATGCAGCCAAATGTGAAGCGGCCAACTGGCTGCGTGAGTAAGAGCGCGTGAAAAGAACACAAAATAAGCACGCGACATAAGCAAGGCGCGCACAGCGAGACATCTTGTCAGTCAATGTTGAACGAAACGCTTCAAACTCCAAAAATTTGGCTTTGTTGAAAACTTGCCGCTATTTATAACTATAGCGCCCGGTTTGAATGCCAATCGAATGCAAACTGAGAATGTGTCGCCACAAACAATTAATAATCCAGTGCGTCTGCACGTGCTGTAGTTAGTGTTGCTCAGGGGCGACGATAATCTGCAAGGAAATAAATTTTGTTAGCATTTCCAAAGTTAATCATCTTTTGACTTTATTTGACGGCTT
>JAYXIM010026636.1:0-56728 GCA_037575425.1 Anastrepha fraterculus
ATTCTCCATTATATCAACAACTCTGGCTGGCTGTAGATATCTTCCTCTTGGAGGTCTCATAATGGTATCAAAGCGGCGCTTTGGTGCTATTTGGGGAGTGCCTACTGGCACTTCAACCATTTCACCTACCTACTAAAGGAAGTACTTTTGTTTGTGTTTTTAAATATTTTGAAATTGTTGGATTAAAATGAATTCTTTAAAACTATATAAGTTTTCATTCTCATAAACGTAAACTGAAGTTTCACTTAATTTTCTCATATTTTGCCAATGAGGCAAATCCTAATGATGAGAAACTTCATTACATTTGATTTATTGACTTTTATGTGCAGCAAAACTTAATGGCATATATTCAGAGAGCTGGCAACTGGTTTTCCCCATTAAAAGTAAGCCCAATAACTTCTCAGCATAACAAAGATTTCACTTAGCAGCCAACTTTACTTTTTTATGCCATCGAGTGGTCTGCTTTTGTGTTTGGATTTGGCAAAAAGGCTAGTCAGATTTTGAATTTCTGCTGCAACTGCAACAACTACAAATATATTTCACACAGCCGATGATAAGAAAACTAAGCAGGTGCAAAGAAAAACAAAAATGTATACAAAAGTGCTTAGTTGCAAAAACAAAAATAAATATTTTTCGAGAAAATTGGAAATTGAAAAGTTGAAAGAAGCAACAAAGCCAAAGATTTAACCTAGTCCGAAATAGTATACAGAGTGCATAACATAGACTTTAGTAGTCTAACAAGTGGAGAGAGGCTCGATGAAAACATGGAGATTTGTGTGTAACTGTTGTGTTACAATGGTGGTTTAAAATAAAAACTTTAACAATCAACCGCAACAAAAGCAAATGCCAACGCACAAAAGAAAGAAAGACAAACAACAAAAATAATAAAACAAAAGCATTAAATTCGTGGCATACTTTTCGAGTACGAAGCCACTTCACTGCGCTACAATTACACACAATCCGCTATTTAGCCATATGTTGGGCGAAAGTGTGCGTTTTATTGCATGTGTATGTGTTAAATAAAAATATATACGAGCAACCTACCAAACAAAAATTCGAGAAGCCAGATTTAAAAGAATTATTAAGGGAGAATTGTCGTTAAGAGGTTGACTCAGTCGAGATAAGAAAAGATTTAGAAACTAAGGTAGTTTATTATCACTATGGATCAATTCCTGGTCAAGGTGCAATCTAGGCGTTCAGCCAAGTTTAACCTAAGTATAAAATATTTTGTCCCTTTCAAATTAGTTTCATACTTGCATGCTGGCCCTAAGTTGGCTGCTGAGTTGGTAAGTTGGTGGGAGTTATTGGAGTTCACTGATGATGAACTCCATTTGGACGCCAAGGTATCGGTTGCTTGCCTGGTTATACTTGTATACTGCAGCTGCCTAGTTCAAAAGTCTAGAAAATGACTAACAAATCATACCATTTGCAAAAAAGCATATTCCATTACTTTCTCAAGTGTTTTTCGGAGAGTCTCGTTTTTGGGAGCTGAGATTGCACTTTCCCCCATTGCTGAGGTTTTGTTGCAAATTTGGAAAAGCTTTGCTTATTAGACTAATTTCCAAACTCACAACATTGCGTAAAAAACTTTTGAATGTAGTAGGACCTAACGCATCCATTGCTGTGCGGTCATCACCGATTTTGAACAGGTTTTGGATAAAGCATAGCAGGACTCTCATGTGAGTTGTGAACTGTAATACTTCCACTCACGGTCACAATGGCGAAACTTTGAGAAGCGCACTGATTTCGTATGTCGCGTGCCTCGCTTAGTGACCAGTAGCATCTGTCGGAAGTTACCTACGAACAAGACAACCACTTCACGTTTCCACGACAATCCGTTCTACGTTACCGGAACGATCCGCTCTTACCTATATCCGGCTAAGGGCCGTCACTCCAGCAGCAGTTCCTACACGTGTATGCTGCTACAACAACGACGACTCCACAACGGATATCTTACAAGCTGCGGTCAAGCGCCGCAGCCGCCTCGCGCATTCATCCAAGACTACTAGTTTACAATTCATTGCAGCTTGACTCACAACATTCGGACGGAGTTTAAACACCGAGTGTACAGTTCTTCCTTCGCTGGGCAAGGTCGCGGCTATCCTTGGGCAGGCTATCATTACATTGTAGCCATATATCCCGCTGTAGAAAAAAATGTGTTTAAATTAAAAAAAAGCTGAGCTCCATTTTAAGCTGATTTAAAAAGAATTTGGCATATTTAAAAAAAATAAATAATAATTGGCGCGTACACTTCGGTTAGATATTTGTTCTACAAATGGAGGGGCCTACAGTTTAAAGCCGAACCCAAATGGGAAATGGTTTTTTATGAGGAGCTTTTTTCTTAGCAGAAATACACCCAGAAGTTTGCCATTGCCTGCCGAGAGGCGACCGATAATAGAAAAAAATTGATTCCATTTTGCTGTTGGAAACAGATGATAAGTTTTTGATTTGTTAAATTTTAGCTAAATCCAAGGAGCCGTTTTGGCGTGAAAAGGTAACAAACCTACTCACTCACTCACATACTTTAACACTATATTAGTTTAAAAGAAAAACAAATCCATTATATTTGTGCATAATTTTTGAGCAAATGGTTTAAAACTACTTTATGATCGATCTTTAGCCCCTGGGCGATGCTAAAACTACTAAAACGTCGGTCACCTTCCATAATTACTGTGGTTTTGTCGACATTTTCTTTAACATCAAAATTGCCTGAACGGAATCGGCGAAACCAGAATTGCACGTTACAGTAACGGCCATCCTGAAAGTAGCCGAATGGATAATCGAGAGGAGATGGAGCGGGAAACATATTGGAGTTTTCAGAGACGGCCAGGCTGCACTGAAGGCCCTGGAGAACGCGAAGCACACCTCAAAGATTTTTCAAGAATGTAAGAAGAAGCTTAATTCTGTCGCAAGACAAAACAGGCTTGTACTTATATGGGTTCTAGGACACTCCGTTGTTCAAGGAAACAAAATTGCCGGTGTATTGGCCAACCGTGGATCAGCGGTTCCCCCACAAGGGCCAGAGCCAATAATCGGAGTCAGTTCCGCAGGAATCATGAATTGGATCAGCGATTATGTTGGCAATCTACATAAAGAGCGATGGTCCGGTCTAGAACGCTGCAGAACTGCAAAGTGTTTTGTGACAAGTCCGAACAGAAAACTGTCAAACTTTCTACTAAAACTTAGAAGGTTGATGGTCGGTATCATTACAGGACACAACCCATGGGGTCAGCATATGACCACCATTGGAATCATTGAGGACCCAATGTGCCTGTCATGCTTGGAGGAGGCAGATAGCACTGAGCACTTTCGCTGTGAGTGTCCTGCCTTTGCAGTTTTGGGTTCCGATGCCATGAGAATGAGTAATACTCGTTCTCTAAAACTGGAGGATATTTACAGATTTTTCAAAGAGTCTGGAAAATTCTCACAGGACTAACTATCTCTATCTATGTCTCTATTCTTTCCTATGCCTTTCCCTGATACTTTTCTCCTTCCCTCCTTGACTATCTACCCCCCTTTCCAGAGTTTTAAATACAACGGGCTTTTTAGCCTGAGTGTTTTAGGAGCCACCAAATCTCCTGGTGCTCCTTGGCTCGACCTTTTCATATTTCAATTTCAACGGCCCCATAAGCACCATTCACAATTTCAGCGGTCAGAGTTGCATTTTCGCCTTTATCAAAGAGAACCCGTAAAATGTACCGAACTTTATCTCTGTGGACTTCCATTGTTGAAACCCTCTAACTCACAACTGAATGAAACAATCCAAAAACAGCAAACGATTTTTTTTAGTGTGAAATGTTGGCAACGAGTATAACCTTTAAATTGTTTGATCGATACTTTACACGATATCGATCACTACAGCCACCTAACGAGAAAAATAATGAATTTCTTTTTCCCCAATCTAATATATTAGTAGAATTTTGCAAAGGTTGTCCCTGCAATGAACCGCTTCAGACTTATTCGTAGTCAAATCAATATTTCTCGACTTCATTTGGAGAAGTCCCATTATTTGTTAACTGGGTTCCTAGAAGCGTACGAACCGTACGTATTAGTGTTTGTGTGGGCGTTGTGTTCCCAGTAGCAAAAGTAATAACTGTGAAATTAGTTAGTAATGGTTGAATTTTTTGATGAATTTTAACATAGCCAAAAATCTCGTTAATTTTTTTAAAGTTTTTTCTTGAGGATGTTACATATTTTCTCCATATAAAAAAGTGGCATGCATTTATTTATATCTATATGTATATATATTTCCTTTTAAATCGTTAATTAAATTAATGTACGTTGAGAACTGAAATCATATTCATATATCCGTATTTTATTGAATACCACCTTGAGCAAAAACATCCCGGGATATATTCCGAAAATTCAATTTTCAAGGTTATTCCTCAAACATGATATTATCGCCTTCAATGCACTGTAATCGCCAGCGTTTAATCCAGCTCTCGAAACATTTCTGGAACTCTATTTGCAATATAGCCATCAGAGCTGTCTTCGATTTTTTCATTACTTCCTTTCGGCTGTTAAAAAGCATAGTAGTGGTTTTTTGACTCGATCAAAGAGAAAAAAACGGCAGGAGACATATCAGATGAATTCGGTGGCTTGCGTGGTATTCATTTCGTTCTTGGTCAAATATTCACGGATAATAATGGCACTGTGCGAAGGTGCGTAATAATGGGACAAAATCCACAAGTTGCCTTCCCGCTAAACCTCTCTTTTTGGCGAACTGCTTCGCGTAAACGACTTATGACACCCAAATAATTCCATATGCCTTATTAGCTGTCGTAGTGATATTCTGTTTATCTCTAACCATTTTAAGGATTCATAAATAGCTTGAAAAACACTACAGAGATTCGATAGTTAAAAGGAGTCACTGATAAAAAGCTCTTCGCAATATAACCCTGATCCTACACCGGGCTCTATTTTAGATCCGTCCGTGTAGAACTTTACCGTAAGCATCACATCTATTTTTTGACTGAAAACGACGAGTTTTTGTTTTTTTATTTTGGTTTTGGTTTATTCGGAGTTCTCCACTTACTCGCCGGATGTCTGGATTGCGAGTCGCATTCATAAATCTACGTCTCGTCTCTAGTAATAATGCGTTTGATAAATGTTGAATCGGATTCAACCCTAGAAATCATGCTTTCGGAACCCTAGAAATCATGCTTAGGAAAAACTTTGCAACTTCAGTGTCCTAAATTGATCCATAAGCAATGTTCAAGTTCTCTGCGAGCTCTCAGATCGTTGCAGCAGGTAAATTTCCTCAAGAGGCCGTAACTTTTACAATTGTCAAGCAATGAGGACAGAATTTTGGTGGCAATATTAATCATAAATGTGGCAGCATAACAAAAACAAGCAGAACTCAAATCAGTTGACTTAGAGCGTCCCCTTTTTCATCTAGGCAGTAGGTCAATAGTTTTTGTGCAAATTATTTTGTTAAATTTAAACTTTTTTTTAAGAATTTGCTTTGTAACATCAATTTTTTAAAATTCATTTTAATTTTTTCAAGTTTGTGCTTTTTTGTGCTGTTTCTGAACAATAAAATAAAATAACGATGGCATTATTTGTTTTAAGGCATTTAAATTTCTTAAACGCGATCTTCTTCTTCAGACTATCATAATTTAACTGGGATGTGTCGTTATCACTGAAGATTTTTTTCATGCGATTTCTATTTTTCAATAATGTTTTTTATAGCGGAAACATGTTTAAAAAATAATAACAAATTAGTTACAAAATTTTATTAGAGCCACCTTAACACTGCAGACAGAACTCAAATTCAGCAATTAATAGATTTCCACTACAAAATCAAAAAGAAATATGAGTTGTCCCTTGAGTGTAGCTACGCCTTTTAATAATAAATCATTTTCTTCTCTCTCTTGTCGACAATCCTCTGCGTAAGCAAACTATTTTTTGTTTGGCTACATTCATGCATACCTCAATTTTTCTTCATTTCATACTCAACTTTTTCTTTTACTGTTTACACTTTTTAACAACTTTTTAGTTAACTATTTACTTCTAATGCAAGCTTCCATTGTACTAATTGAGAAAGCAAAAAATGTTGCAAGTCAACGTCGAAAGCGAGTGGATTCGTCTTGCCAACGTCTGCCGCCACCGCGACAGTAGTAACGATTGAAAATGTTTTCACCGCAAAAAAACCAAAACCAGTGGCATCTTCTCAGGATATTAAGGAATTGACAACTCATACAAATGATTCGACGACGTACTGATTCATATGATTGGGATTAAAATTTCTTTAAAGGTACAAAAACAGAAAATATTCCGCTCTTACGATGAAATCGTTTCGTTCCCTGCCTCGCGACCTATTACCAACTCGCCTACTTCATTCAGTTGCGAAACTTTTTGCTGATGGGTTAGTGTATTGTTGACTCAATTGTCTCTACTTATAAGCGAGTTGCAAACATTTATTACACGCCTCATATTGGTGTTGTTCTACAGCCACCGAAAGTGTAAACATGCATAAGTAAAATGAAAAAGAAAATCACAAGTATTTTGCACACACAATAAACTGAAGAGGGTTGACGTTGTAAGCGTAGAATTTCTTGGCAAACCTAAAAACGCATGTCTAAGTATAAATATGCATGTATGCACGTGCCTATGTATGGGCACTCGTAACATATGGAAAAAGTTTGAAAGTTACATAGTTAAACGGTTCGGATTTAAAATGAGGGTATCTGCATTTTTCTGTGAAAAAGAGTTATTCCCATGCTTGAATTTGTCTTGAAAATTCGAATTTATGCCAGTAAAAAGAGTTTTCAAATTATATATGTATATTTGTAAAAGTATTGTTTTAAATTTGAGTGGTTGCAGTATCTCTGGTAATTCTTAATAAATCCTAATGAAGCAAGTGGGTATTTACAAAAATGTTGTAGTATCCAAATTTTCTTAATAACTCAGCTGGGTACATACCCACGTTCTTTATCAGGATTGGAGTTAATTTTTATATTATGTTCCTCTCATAACAATGCATGTAAATGCTTTTTTATATCCAAACTGCAGTTGCGAGAGGGAGATTTGACTCCTCGAAGGAGAAGAAAAAGATCAAACTTGGAGAAAAAGCGAATGAATGTCACACACAAATAAAGCAGACCACGGACGGGAAACAAATCGAAACAATCGGTTAAAACTCATTTTGAGCTGAGCTCCTCCTCCTATTTGTGGTGTGTGTCGTGATGTTGTTCCACAAATGAAGGGGCCTACAGTTTCAAGCCGACTCCGAACGGCAGATATTTTTATGAGGAGGTTTTTCATGGCAGAAATACACTCGGAGGTTTGCCATTGCCGGCCGAGGCGCGACCGCTATTAGAAAAATGTTTTTCTTAATTTGGTGTTTCACCGAGATTCGAACCTACGTTCTCTCTGTGAATTCTGAATGGTAGTCACGCACCAACCCATTCGGCTACGGCGGCCGCTTAAATAAAAAGAAAACACCCGAATTAGTCTAAAACAGTTGTTTTCACTTGCACAAAAATCATACATTGAACGAACCAAGCACAAACGCGTTTTGTTTAATTTCTCGGTTTAAGTTCGAAAGCAGATACCCACATTTAAAATCAGTACGGCAGAGTTGGTTTGAGTTGTTTAGATTTGATTTTTTTTCTGTGTTTGCTTTTATAAAAAAAAACGAATATGAGTAAACTGCAAGGCTAACTATGTAATATCGCTGCCTAGACACCAACTCTCATGTACAGCTGATACACTACTAAAATGTGATTTTCTTTTCTCTTTTGCACTACATCCAAAGTTTGTTAGCATTTTTTCTCAAATTTCTAGTTCTTGTATCCACTCTTAACTTGATTGCGACCGAAAGAAACTTTCATCAGAAAAAAAAGCAGAATAGGTAAGAGGTAAACACAACAGCATAGTTTGTTGAGCAAAGAAGATTATCCAGCTGAAGACAAACAATATAACGGGACCAAAGCAGGATTTTGTGAAAAGAGAGATGCATAATATGGGAGTGGTTCCTCTGTGCAAGCAGTTGGTATTGAATTTAGTCCCTCCCCCGAGTTGATATAACTGAAAATTTCATCTCATTTAGAGGAAAGTAAATCTAGACTAGAAAAAATCCGATTTGCTTGTGGAAAGCTCTGCTGCTAAAAGAAAAGTTCTGCTTCTGTAATCAAACATTTTTTTGTGTTGCTTTGGAAACCGTTATTATTTGAAAGATATTGTGAGGCGCGTAGACTGTATATCTATTATTATATTTATATTTACTTTGACAATGTGGCGCCAAATTAATCAGTTTTCATCATAAATGTTGGTTTTGAATAACTTTTTTACTAAATAGTTAAACCAAAATGATTTTAATCGATTTTGCATCACTTCATTTTATATACTCTTAAGCGAAGTAGAAAGTTCTAAATGCTTTACGTCAGTTATCATTAATGTGCCAGACTATGCGGCTATTTAAAATGGTATTAAGATCCAAAAACGTTCTTTGAGAATTTAGTATTTAAGTTAAATTAGTTGAAGCGGTTGTCCTTTTAGGGACAGCATCACAAATCGGCTAGGAACCTGAGCTGCGTGGGGAACTTGTCCGTATCTCTCCTAAAACCAATATGTACTTTTCAAAAATTTTAGAAGATCCGTAATTTTTAGAGTACTGAGTTCTTTGAATTCTTTAAAAAGACTCTCTCCATCACCTCTCGCCGCGGGACAACCGTCAAGTATTACTTCGCGAGGAGGGAAGGCGATTAGTCGCCGTTACTGTGTCGCAGTCTTTCCAGAACCTCATCTCTTTCATAATATCGGCCGCATTCCACTGTTCCTTCGAGCGCAGCATGTAATGTACGAATGTTTCCGGCGAAGAAGGCTCTCCAAAAGTTCTATAAAGTCTTTCTTTTGCAGAACGGAAGCGCGAGCATGTGAAGAATATGTGGTGAACGTCCTCTAAAATGTTTCCATCGCAGTAGTCGCAATAAGGATTATCGTCGTGGTTAAACATCCATGTCCACTTGAAGCATCCATGTCCACTCAAAAACTGGGTCAGGTAGAAGTCCACTTCTCCATGTGGCCTCTTTAACCAAAGCTTTAGGTTGGGAATGCATCTGTGCGTCCAACGCCCTTTGGCCGAGTTTTCCCACCTAGTTTGCCACTCGTCGATGCAATTATCTCGTAACGCGGCTCGAGTAGATGGACTTATAGGTCGCTGTGCTCTCGCTATTTGGGCAGTTTCCATTTCTAATATGCCTAGCGGGTACATGCCAGATATTACTAATGCTGCATCGGTCGTTTTAAATGCGCTTCATACGCTTAGAGCGCACAACCGCTAGGTAGACTGTAGACCTCGAAAGTATGACACATGATCCGTTTTATTCGCCCAGATTGGAGCACCATACAAAATTTGGCTTTTCACGATATTAGCCAGAAGCTGACGGCGATTTTGTTTTGGTCCTCGTACGTTTAACACCAGCCTCGACAGCGCCGTCGTGGTGGTGGATGCTTTTTTGTTGGCGTACTCGAAGTGTGCTTTGAAAGACAGCCTTTTGTCTATCTTTATTCCCAAGTATTTGATTGCGAGAGTGGTCGTTATGTTGAAGTCTCCGATTCTAAAAGAGATCTCTTCTGGTTTTTTTTCTGCTGGATATAAGGACTACTTCGGTCTTTTGTTGCGCTAGGTCTAGCTTATTTTGGGCTAGCCAAGATTGTACGGTGAAAACCGCCCGGATCGCTTTGTTGCGGATATCGCCTAGATTTTTAGCCGTTACCATAACGGCAATGTCGTCGGCAAAGCCAATTATCTTGGTTCTTTTTGGAATCCTGACACGGGGAACACTGTCGTACATTATATACCACAGCAATGGCCCGAGAACCGATCCCTGTGGAACGCCACTTGTTATTTTAACTTTTTTTCGGCTTCTTTTATGTACCGTACCATAGAATTCGGCCATCGAGGTAACTGCGCAATATTCTCCTCAGGTACATTGAGACCCCAATTCGCTCTAGGGCGTATAAGGTTTTCGCCCAGTTTGCAGAGTTGAACGCATTTCTGACGTCTAGGGGGATAATCAGGCAGTACTCTTTGGTGCCATTTAGCCAGCGGGTGCCGCTGATTGCTTTCGTTGCAAGCTGGATTGCTGAAGATACTGCATCTATCGTTGACTTCCCCTTTCTAAATCCGAATTGATTTTCGGACAGGCCTCCCTTTGATCTGACTTCCGCGTCTAGTCGATCGGATAAAATTCGTTCGAGCAGCTTACCCGCAGTGTCGGTTAGACGGTTAGATTGGTTTGTAGCTCGACGGCTCCTCCGCTGATTTAGCGTTTCCTAATTGACGGAAAGGTGCCCTCCGAAAGGCAACTATTAAATAAGTTGCTAAGCTAGCTTCAAGCATTTATTTGGCACTCCATCCGCTCCAGAGGCTTTTGAGTCTGCTAAACTGCTTATAGCCCTTATTATATCATCCTCTGTAATGAAGTCGAAATTGGTTAATTTGGTGTTGTTCATTGGGGACACCACACGTTTATGTCTTTGAAATAGCATATCCACCATTTTAGCCATGAAAGACGGGCACATAGGCGCTGCGGATTTGCTGCTCTTAATCTTTTTGGCTACTATCCTGTAGACGGATCCCCAGGGGTTTCTTTCAGCCTCATCGCAAAGTGCCAGAAAGCTGTTTCGCTTACTCTCTTTTATAGCATTTTTTAAAGCCTTTCTTGCTGCTTTAAAATTTACCATACTTTATAGAAAGTTTACTCTCCCTCTAGACCTTTGGAACTTCCTTCTTGCCTTTAGGCATTCCTTACGAAGCATGGAAGTTCTCTCATTCCACCAGTAAACAGCACTTTGCGATTTATATTCAGTTTTTCTTTTCATCGATGCATCACAGGCCGCTGTAATACTCTTCATTATGCATTTATCCATGTTGTTGGCGGAACTCGAACAGAAAGGGTTTTTTAGCATTATTTTAAACACTTCAGTATCAAGCGTGTTGATCTTCCAACCAGATGGCTACCGAGTGGAGACTGAATGATTGTTACTAGTTTTTATGTCGCAAATTATCGCTGCGTGATCGCTGTGGGTGTAGAGATCTTTTATGCCCCATTGGCATAATCTAGTGGTACCTGAACTAGCAAACGTTAGATCGATGATCGACCCAAAATCCTTTGCGACTAAAGGTGTGCTCCGTACCAGTATTGAGAAGGGCTACGTCTAATCATGCTATACTTTCGAGGAGGATTTTCCCTCTAGGGCTTGTTCTTGGGCAACTCCATTCCTGCGCCCAGGCATTGAAGTCGCCAGCAATAAAGAATTTATTCCTACTCTCAGTGTCGATAACCATCTTCAAAACAGTATGCGTATAGGTATCAATTGGAGTGCTGGTTGGTGTATAGATACTATAAATATATAGGTCATTTATTTTGGCGCAGATGAATCCCGATTCCTTAATCTCATACGTTATGGTATTTGTCTGGTTTTTGCAGCACCAAATAACTGATTTTCCGCTGGTGTCTTGCAGCCAGTTGAATGCCTTTGGCTTGTAAGGTTCGCTGAGAACCGCTACATCAACGTTAAGTTCCAAGACGATTTGGCTTAGGAGGTATTGAGCTGCTTCGCAATGATTTAAGTTGAGTTGTAAAACTCTCATGTTTTCCTAAGATTTTGTAAGGCTTCGAGATAAATAGGGCATTTGCTATTCCCAGTATAATGACCAATTTGGCTAGCATTATTTTTAATGCATAATATGCATTTTGGGGAATTGGTGCACTTTTTAGAAAGGGTATGCCCATGCCATTGACTGTGCACTTATCAGTCAACTTGGTGACAAGTCTCTATAGTTACTCTCAGTGTCAGAATGGCAGGAGCCCATGTTACCTTTAGGTGAAATGACTCAGCCGTCTCGTTAAGAGATAAGAGGAATTTCATGGCTACCTTGGAGGTTGTAGACTGCTTTATGAGGGATTGTATCGCTCTTGGCTATCAGTGAACGGATGTAGATATCATCTCTAGGTATCGCATCACACTGTACCATTGCCACGGCTTTAAGTATTGCGATCAGTTCAGCCTGAGAGATACTACAGTAGTAGGGAAGCCGAAATGTTCGAAACCTACCTTCGAGCTTTGAGCCATTTGTGGATACATGGATGGACTCGTTCCCACGACAGTCGGTTCTACGTAACCGGAACGACCCGGATTTATATCCGGCCAAGGACTGTCACTTCAGCAGCATTGCTCGAATATGCACGGTGAATGTTTATGCTGCAACAAACATTCAGTTCCAAATCGATGAGTAGTCATTTAGATGACGAAAACTCTGAATACACTGAGGTAGTCAATTAAGTTGAAAATAGATTAATAATACAATCCTAATTAGATGAAAACTGTATTCAAATAGTTATGTACTAAACCTAAATTATCGCTCCATACTAAAAAATTCTTTTGTAATACTTTTACCAAAAAATGCAACTATGCCTGAACTGTAAACGCCGTTGAATTGACCGAAGCGTGCTTTAAAAGTCCAGTTGCTTACGGAAATTCAGACGCGTACGAGGCACGACAATATATAAAAACCTCACTTCTATTTTCACGCAATTTAAACAATTTGTTAAACTTTATTAATTTCATAAACTTTAAATTCATGTACTTATAAAATATTTTCATTAACAAGAAATAAAATACAGTGAACTTAAAGTGTTGTTTGTTATAATTTCGGAAGCCTCGTATTTTGAGCCATTGTTGCTTTTGTCTGCAACAAGAGCTTTAAAAAAGTCCATTTTTATAGTGGTGCAAAATGGCGTGAATGCTACAGAATTCGAATTTTTAAGCCAAGTTTTGTTCATTTAATTTCATGTAACTTAAAGTTTTTGTAATTAATATACATTTCAAAGTAATGACCACTTGATTCATTAAGTACTATCATATAACAGCTAAAATACGATGTTCTGACTACTCTAGTTACAACTAGTTTCAAAAATAATTGCCTGTCTATTTTTGCAGCTCCCTGAAATTTTTACTGTCCGCGAACGTGTTAAGCAGTTTGAGATGTACGTAATAGCTTCTATTTGCAGCCTGTCGTCTGTTATTTATGCCGATAAGCGAATCTGCTCTACTACTTAGGTTAAAGTTTCGATTTTTTGGAATACGTTAAACTCAAAATGGACGGTCTTAATGAAATAACCGTGTAATTGGCGAATTTTGACTTTAACTCGCTCCAGCGAATAGAAACATCACGAGTGTGCTTGGCAGCCACACCTCCACTCAATGTCTGCGATCAACTTGTTTTTCCAAGCAATTTTTGATGTAACAGTAACAGACTTGCAACTTATTTGCATGCTGGAGTTTTCGTGCCATTTGTAATTTATCAGCGAAAAACTTTTCTAATATTTGCACAAGCTCACAGAGCCGCTGGGCGTATGAGTAACCACTAATTGCGTTAGTTAGTTAGCGAAATGCATGCGAACTATTTTACTGCAGACAGACGTAGTAGCACTTCGGGTGCCTGAATTTCTGCTGAAGTAGTTATTTTAGCGCGCTTACTAACTGCGAAGTTTAAATATCGAACATTTTAAAACCTTCAACCTTACAGGCCCGATAATGCAGAACTGCACAGTTGCAGTCAAAATAATAGCGCCTCTTTAAGGTAATGTTTAATTTCATAAATAATATTTTACTTTTACCTGATTTCACAGACACTCTCATACCTATATGCATAAACAATTCCAGCAGTACTTTTTCTTTTCTAAATTTTTGCGACTTGTTCCTCTTCGCGCAATCAAAATTATAGCACCACAGGAATTGTTCTTAAAAAACGTCATACATTTTTCAATTTTCCGATACTATTTGAAAAAGAGAGATATTTAAGTAAGTAAGTTTAGAAAAAAAAGGTTGATCCTCTACTTAAATTAAACACTTTTGTATTTTATTAAAAATTCTAATAAAAAGTTTAAAATCAGAAGGTACATCTTGCCTCAAAGTCATGCGATTGATTGCATGCTGCAAGAAAATGATCCGAAACGCAAGCCAGTGAAGAGAATACGAGTAATGAAAGGGTTGAGATCCCAGGAAATACTCCTTCCTATGTGTACAGATTGCTAAAGTGCACTTGAGTTAGCGACTTGAAAGGAATCGAAACATGCTTTGAACTGGTGAGTGGAAAAGAGTCTGGAAATTCCATTATTGCGGAATATATGGAAAGATATATCGTGATCACGGCGGTATTAGCATACTAACTTTCGCTAAATTTTCGTAAACCGTTGTCGATTTACAAACACGCTACCGATACAGGAGATTAGTGAGTGGAGGTCCATCGCAAGGTGAAGTCCTCTCACCGTTTTTATGTAACGTAGTTGTAAATAAACTTCTGTTAATACTGGAATCGATGGGCTGTAAGGTGATAGCTTTCGCCGATGATGTTGTTATTACTGTCTCTTGTAAATATGGCATTAAGATACTTAATACAAAATGCTCTAGATATACTTTCTAGGTGGGCAGAAAAGTGTAGTCTAGGAGTCAACCCAGACAAAACACAACTCATATTGTTCACTAGGAAACACAGAATCCCTCAGCTAAGTCCAATTATGCTCAAGGGGGAAGCTCTTGGAATTTCGAAAGAAACCAAGTACTTGGGACTTAACATAGATAGGAAATTGACTTGGAAGTCAAATATCTTAGAAAGAGTTAGAAAAGCGAACATAGCTTTTTATGGCTGTAAAAGAGCTTTAGCTAAGGCCTGGGGAATTAAACCTAAGGTTGGTCATTCGCTTTATACTGCTGTCGTCAGACCCATTCTTCTATATGGAAATGTTGTCTGGTGGTGTGCTATGCAGAAAAAAACCTATTCTAATTTATTGAATAAGGTGCAGAGATCAGCGGAATTAGCAATATGGAAGGGCATGAAAACCACGACACCCATGACTTTGGATATCATATTACATCTGCCACCCGTAGATCTCTTCTGAAAATACTCAGCGGCCTGTTCCGTTTTAAGGCTCAGAGCGAGCTCACAATGGAAGACTGTCACACATGGACATTTAACCATCTTAGACTCCTATACGGATATACCCAGTGATTTTCTTAATGAAAATCCCTTCTAGACTGGAATGGCTTGAAGAAGGTCTACAAACCCTTTAAAATCTACACGGACGGATCTAAAATGGACACTGGTGTAGAAGCAGGGTTATAGGTATTGCGAAGAGCTTTCTATCAGTGAATCCTTTAAGCTACCGGATCACTCTAGTCTTTTCAAAGCGAAAATAAACGCTATTCATGAATCCTTAAAATGGTTAGAGATAACCAGAATATATTAACAGATATCTGCATTCTATCAGACAGCCAAGCTGCCCTACGGGCCGTGGATGCATTCACAATAACATGAAGAAGTGTGTTATATTGTCGCCAATCTCTTAATGCATATCACCTTATGCTGCGTTCCAGGCCATAGAGGTATACCAGAGAACTGTAGGGGTGACCAACTTGCAAGAGAAGGTACCTGCTTGCCAAACATAAGTAATTTTATGGGGGTATCTCTCGCAACTTGTAAACCTGGATGGATTAGTGCCAATATCAGTGAAATTTCTAAGCAAACATGGCCAAGACTAAATCTACTTCTGTCCAAGAATATTATAAAATTGTCTCGTAGGAAATCATGCAAGGAGATTAGGCGTTTACATGCATGATTTCTGTCGTAGCTGCAGGAATGAGGAGGAATTTTTTTGCACATGCCTGGCTCTAGCCAGAAGCAGGAACCGAAGAAGAAGATCCTACTTCTTTATTTTATTTATTTATATAAAATTAGCTTACAACATAAATCTTATAAGCTATTTTAAGTTAGGAGCTATAGCAGCGAGGCCTTAAGCTCGATAATTTTGTATACATATGCATACTTCCATTCTTAAACTTAGTAGATACAATTTTATTTTAAATCTTATGGTAAAGATTGGTTCTTTTGAGGAATTTTGTTATTAGGGATATTGACTCAAGAGAAGGGACTGAGAGGTGTGAAATTGGGTTTGTGTTAGTGAATATTTGTTCTCTACAGGTAGCATACAGGGGGCAACTCAGTAGAAGATGAGTTACTGTAAGATATCTGTGTTGCAAGTACAATATAATGGGTTTGTGTTATTCATAAGATGGCCATGTGTTATTTTCGTGTGTCCTAACCTAAGGCGTTCGAATTTTATAATGTCTAGTCGTGAGGGTTTTTTATTAGTTTTTTGAATATAGTTAATCTATACACTTTAGGTATCAACAACCTTTTACGCTTTGTCAGAAGCTCAGGAGGGTTCAATATGGAAAGGGAAATGTAGCCCTGCCCCAGCGGCTCACAACGGACCCATTTCGTGGTCTAAGTGGCATCGCTGTCTTTATGTGCGATGCGGCTGCCAAACCTAACCTAACCTACCGATAGTAAAACAAAAATTAGCTACTAGGAAAACTTTTCAATAAACTAACGTAGATTAGGGTGATCCTTATCTGACATATTTTTTTTTTAATTCTTATCGCGCGTTAGTCTTTCATTCTATTAGGGGTCGTTACCGGCAAATGAAAAATATTGAAAAAGGCATTATTTTCAGGTTTCGGAAGCAATAGGTTATTAGCCTATAATTCTTATCCAGCCGGTGAGATTCGCCACCTGGGCACGCTTCTGATGGAGGACTGGGAACAGCCGTAGTCCAGCACTAGCAAAATATTTTCATTATATATACTATGGCGCGTACACTCTTTTTGGATGTTTGGCCGAGCTCCTCCTCCTATTTGTGGTGTGCGTCTTGATTTTGTTCCACAAATGGAGGGACCTACAGTTTCAAGCCGACTCCGAACGGCAGATATTTTTATGAGGAGCTATTTCAAGGCAAAAATACACTCGGAGGTTTGCCATTGCCGAGGGGCAACCGTTATTCTTTATTCTGTTTTTCTTAATTTTGCTGTTTCACTGAGATTCAAACCAACGTTCCCTCTATGAATTCCGAATGGTAATCACGCACCAACCCATTCGGCTACGGCGGCCGCCAAATATATATGCTTTATGATAAAAATGTAGATTTCTTAATTTTAAGGCAAGTCTGTCTGTATTTTTTACTACCAAAAGAAGGTACGGTCACCACTTTGCCAATTTGCGACAGAACAGAGTCGACAGGGGCGTGTCAATGATTGCAGAGGAAGGATACTAACTTACCACTTCATTATTGTACAACATATTCAATGGCAATGTTGATCTCTTTATATGTGGTTCATTCAAGTGTTTCGCATACGATAATTAGTCGAAAAGTATATTACCATTTGCTCGAACTTTGACACGTCGTAGCGACCCCCTAAAGTTGAGTCTAAAAAACAAGTCACTCTTTCTTTATTAGGGTGATAAAAATGAGTGGCGGGTTGAAGCGGCTTCTTTTCGGAAATTGAACTTCGTTCTTTCTAGCTTTTTATAAAAAGGTAGAAAAAAAATGTTGAGCTTTCCCCTACGAAATAAAGTAGGATGCTATGCAATATCTGCATTTGTACTGGCGAATTTGTTTTTTGAATAACGGATATATCTTCTTTTCGGTTGGTATCCATATTAATATCAAAGAGCGAGTGTAAGTATTTAAAACTATTTTTTGAAAACTTAGTGTTCTGAGATTTAAAGCCTTTTAAAAATTAAGTTGATGAGAAAATTTTGTATCCAGCATTACTACATAGGTACATATATGAAAAGTATACTTTCACGTGCAAGTTGGTGAAGTGCTTATTTCCCGGTGAGTCGCTG
The DNA here is from genome assembly GCA_037575425.1 of Anastrepha fraterculus. Classification (NCBI taxonomy): domain Eukaryota; kingdom Metazoa; phylum Arthropoda; class Insecta; order Diptera; family Tephritidae; genus Anastrepha; species Anastrepha fraterculus. The sequence continues at coordinate 17,699 of JAYXIM010026636.1, forward strand.
TTCTTTTGTGCCCACCTGTATGTAGTATGTTTTCACGGCAGGTGCAAATAGCGCCTTAAGTTTTTCAAAATAATGTTTCTGCGAAACTAGCTGACTGATATCGCCACAGTTGCTTGTTCGCACTCGTGCAACATTCAATGCAGAATAACGACTACATTCCACTATCACACGGAACTGCTGCTACTATTCCAGTTAACAATGTATGCATTAGCAGGAGCGAAGAGTAGCAGGCGAGTTTGATGTGCAAACTTTGATTATCGCCAAGTGGATGCACCACTAGAAAATGCACAGAAGCACGAAGGAAGGACTGGTACAAAATGCAAAAACGCCACACGATGGTTGAATTAGCATACACCTAAGTAGGTGCATATGTAGGTATGTCTGTGGCACCGAATGCAATAGTGTTTGTTTGGTTTACTTGTGCGGCTAGTTTTTGCATTTAACAATGTGTGCATGCCATGCCCATATTTTTTTTTTGTTCTTGAGTTTTGTGGTTGCACGCCAAGCTAATGCTCAAGCTAATACGTCACATGCCAATATTCATTTGCCAATCCTTTTGGGTTTGACTGAACAAAACATTCGATAGTATAGGCCCCTCCAAGTATATTGCCGAGCTTTCTTCTTTGATAGGGGAAGTATGAGCACTCGAGGAGCATATCGCAAATAGCGTCGATAACCCACAAACCACAGTGGTGTCAAGCGGAGTCCAGTTTGTGCCTGAAGCAAAATAGGTATGCTTCGAAGCAGACGTGCTCTGGTAATCGCCCGCCAGGTAACAACCTACATCGCCGTCCCATCTTGTATGTCTGCCTTTTTGTGTTTGAATGCTTGAGTGCACCATACTTTGTAGTTCCAGATGTGTTGCCTAGTTTCTCCCGTCCAGTTTCTCCATCTTTGCTCCATATACAATAGGGTGACTAAAGCTTGATAAAGACTCTGTCAGCAATTATTTGTGGTATGTTAATTTTTTTAGCATAACAGGCTTTAGCAAACTCAGTAGAACAACGCGTAAAAGTAATCCACACCTTTTTGAAAATGGCTTAGGGAAAATGGGATACGTAAACCAAAATGAAAATCCACATTTCTTTCACGAAAAAGCTGTGCATCCACAAATAGTCACCGTTTGGTGTAGGGTGTAGGATGGGGGAGTCATAAGACCATATCATTTAAACATGACGCCGGGAAATCTATTACAGTAAACGTTATCGCAACATGAATACAAACTTTTTAAAAGCTTTGAGTTACATGGCTTGGGCTTTAAAAATATGTGGTTTTATCAGAACGCTCTCACTTATCACTTACCAATGGTCCTATTGCGAAGAAAGTTCCCAGGATTTAATATGTCAGGAAACAACGTATTCAACTGACTGTCGAGAACTTGCGATTTCGCTCCATTGGGGTACTATGTCTACCGAGACGCCCGCGACGATTTCAAACGTGGAATCCTGGTCGATGGAATGCATGCGCGATTTAATTGATATACAGACCGAACTATTCCGAAAAGTTATGGAAAACGTTTATTTCCGCATTCTTTGTCACCAGAGAAGTCGTGGTGAGCATTTAACGAATGTTGCTTTTTAATAAATAAATGCCATAGACTCAAAAACAGGACAAAATAGAAAAATGGCAAATTTGGTTATGCTCTATTTATAATAAATATATACCTACATATAATTGGCGTTTAAACACTTTATTGAGTGTTTGGCCGAGCTCCTCCTCCTATTTGTGGTGTGCGTCTTGATGTTGTTCAACAAATGGAGAGACCTACAGTTTTAAACCGACTCCGAATGGCTGATGGATTTTTTTATAAGGAGCTTTTTCATGGCAGAAATGCACTCGAAGACTTGCCATTGCCTGCCTAGGGACGACAGCTATTAAAAAAAGACGTGTTCTTAATTTTGGTGTTTCACGTAGATTCAAAACTACCCATTCAGCTACGGTGGGATTTTCGACGCATCGATGATGATTGACTGATAAGTAGTGTTTTTAGGGAAACAACTTTATGCGCTGACTTGCTTCTACTTATCTTTATTCTCCATTTCTTAGTCCATGTAGCAAAAGGTTCACAGCTTTTTTTAGTTTATTCTTTGAGATTTCGACGGCAAGTTATCGACTGTAAGTATGGTGTGTCATTCGTAAATGTTACTTGCTGATATGCCGATGGTAGGTCATGGGTATACAGGAGATATATGCATTTCATATTCTACGCAAAAGTACCTATCATTAAGATATGATGGGAGCTTCCACCAGTATTGTGCTGGCAGCATGGACTTGAGCTTTTGGAGGCACTTTTAGAGTAGATATGATTCCGACTGGGAGTGATTATATGTGAGAGATTCATTTTAAATGGCTTCTAAAATTATATCAAGGAATAAAAAATAACTTATTTAACATAAATACTCATAGTTTTAATAAGAAACGATTTTCTCATATCGATAAAGAGGAGTCACACATGAGAATAAAATCTTACAACAACATTTTGAATGGTCCAACCATTTTAGCTGAAACGAAGTACAGCAAGGTTTAAGACACACTGCACGTTTCACTGAGAAACAGCATTTTTGGGGGCGCAATAATTTCAACGCAGAATGAAAGGCATTGACCTATACAGAGTCCGGCAGCCGAAGTGTAACCAACTTCAGACCGCTCGCGCAGCTGATGGACGGACATCAAAATACTGCAACGTCACGTGAAATGGTTCAAAAAGTGAAGAAGCAACTTGAGTGAAATCCCCGACGAAGTGCCAATCAAATGGCTAAATAACTGAAAATATCGCAGCATCCGCCGAATACTGAAAAATTATCTCAAAGTCAAGCCTTACAAGATCCAAAAGGCGCATGACCTCACACCAAAGCAACAACAAGTCAGACTTGAGAGAGCGAAGGAGTAGCGGTCAATTTTTGAATATTGTGTTTTCTGACGAGAACATTTTTCAAACGGAGCAATTCGTAAACTTCAAAAACGATAGGGCTTACTTGACCGACCGTTCACACGAGAATTTGGGCCATCGATTAGCCACCAGGAGACAGTACGCGCACAGGTAAGGGTTTTGGACTCTGTAATCGCATATGGGCGCTCTCCAATCGTTTTCATCGAGCTTGGCGTCATTCTTGAGGATGTTTTGAAGCCCTGGAAAGACAAACATTTCGGTGGCAGGCCATTGACGTTTCAACAGGACTCGGCACCGTCTCACAAAGCTTGAATGAACCAAGAATGACTAAAAAACAAAGTTTCGAACGTCGTAACGTCCACACAATGGCTCTCCGATGGATTATTCTCTTTGGACTATTTTGGAGAGCAAGGTCCGAACTAAAAGATTTACTAGTCTGAAAGAAGCCAGTATCCGCGAGTGCGCCAAAATACCTGCAAGTCACATTCGGCCAGCTTGCGATTCATTTCTGGATCATCCCAAGGCCATAGTCAAGGCAGAAGGTTGTCATATCGAGCAAAAGTAAATTGATTGAATTTCGCATTATTTTCACTCATTTTTTACTTTGAATTGAATAAAAGTAATTTTCCAAACTAAATTTATGGCCTTTTTAATTGGTTACACTTCAAGTTCCGGACCCTGTACAGTAAAACTTCAAAAACGTTTTGCATTCTTTGGTCAAATTTCTTTGCCATGGCCAACTTAAATTTGCCATACCCTGCCTAAAAGTTTTTAGAATCAAAGAAAGAATATAACAATAATTTTGTGGAATATTTTAACCCATTAGCTCGCGCACAAAAGGGTAGTTTTGGTCCCTTTTTTAAGAAGGTCCGCATAAAAAGGCATTTTGAAGTTCGCTAGAGTGTCGAAATGTTCTAGGAACTTATATGCCACAAAATTTCACTAAGAGTCCCCTCAGAAAAAATCTTTGCACAGAGAAGTCCACAGAAAATAAAAATGTGCAAAAACTTTTTATGCTTTATTTTATATTGCGTTTATAATTTTTGCGCTTCTTAGACGTGATGGTTCAGTAGAATTCCATAGTCGTAGCCATTAAGAAGTTTAATGAATTATCATATTTTCACTTTAATCCATGACGAACAAATGAACATAAAATTTCTATTATATGCGAGGGGGAGGTAATTTTTATCTTATTTCAATACTTTTTAAATTAAATAAAGTTGAAAACCGATGTAATGCGTTTATTGAATTCGGAATTTTATAGTCTGAATTAAGTGCGTACATCTAAAAGTGGGCAGTGTCATTTCAAGTTTGAAGTGCACTGTGGACTTAAAACATCAAATGATAAAAAACAAAAAAATTCGTATGGTGGTCGGCGCCCAGCAGTCAATGACAAACCAACGAATGTATTTCTGCTATGGAAAAGCTTCTCATAGTACAAAGCACCAACAACGAATCTATGCATCAATTATATTTATATAAACTGAAACTAAATTGTATCTGAAGACTAAGCAATCAGAAATTTTCCACAGGAATAATTTTTGAATCCATCAACAAATGTATACATGCATGCATATATCCTTAAAAAATGTATTTATGCAATAAAGGCAAGCGGCACATATATCAAGTAGAAGTATATATGTAAGCCAGGTTCCGTGTATGCATGCACCGGTAGGTGTACCATTTTCAAATTTAAATGCAAATTTGCAATTTTCTTCCAAGTGTTCTACTCAATTTTCACTTCGTTACTTATTCTTTGTTCTTGTGCTTGCTTTTTTTTCACTTTTTTTGTAAAGAAGAAATTCGCTAAAAGTCAATGTCTGCTGCATACCGAAAATCTACTGCGCTTTTTATTTATCGCCGAAAAGCAAAAAAAGACTGAAAATGCAGCAGAGCAGCCAGTAAGCCAAAGTCATTCACTTTACTTGCCACGGAAGACGCGCAATTCGCCTTTGTTGCAGTAATGAGGATTTTGTACAACCAAACGTATCGCGTCTTGCTTTGCCGCCTTGCTGTTTAACTATAGAAGGCTGTAAGTTAATTTTATGCTGCTTACACCTACCACACACCTGCCATACAGTTAAGTATCCTTCATATGATTATACCTTTTCACATATTTCGCTGGCTACGAGGGAGAGATCAAAAAACCTCGCTATAGAATACGGAGCAACTAGTGAGACAAAAGGTACCTACACTAGTATAATATTAATAATAGCCTTTGCAATGATTAATGATTTCTTTTTTTAAGTATTTTAGTTTAGGTTAGGCAATGTCTAATGATTATCTTTATTATTTTGGTTTTACTTCTCGTTGAACTAAAAGGAAAGAGAAAGAAAGAAACAAATTCTTTAATCTAAGGGGAAATATTATAAGTACTGCCAAATCTTCGGTCTCCATGTCAGGGTTACCATGGGCGAATCACATAAACAAAGTAAAAAAAATAGAACCATTGAAAAACCGCACAGAAACATGCAATTCACAATTGTTTGCCTGAGCTTTCTCGATTGTTTAAACTAAGCTAAGCAGGTAGCGTTTGGAATTGATGTCTCGTTACGCTGCGCGTATTTGATTACATTACTCTTATTGCTCATTACCACTTTGTAAAATAATTTCCAAAAAAGTTATTTTCCTGTTCACTCCGTTCGGGAGCATGGGGCCTCGACAAAACTCTGCCATCGTACACTGTTCTGAGCTAACAATAGCTGCGCCTATCCATTCCCACTTACTGCGTTGATTTGCCAAGGGCGAGATTCTTTATTAGTTAATCTCAAGAACGCGTTGTTGCTGCTGGTGTTCGGCCAGAATATTCTACAGAAGATGCCGAGGCATTTGTTAATGAAATATTGTAGCCACGATGTAATGGCGGAGATCAGCCATACTTTATCCGTAAAAAAATACTGATTCACACCTGAGCTGAATATTCGCAGTTTAGGGGTGAAGATTGGTGAAATCGCCTATACTATATGAATTCGCCCCAACGCCGCCCTTTCTTTGCTTAGCCTACATTTCACATCTTCATATACTCCGCCGTCTGTTGTGACAGTGTAGCCGAGATAGCAGAAGCTTTCGACAAATTCCGCCGGGCACACGTCAACCATCATATGGCTTGTTTTATTGTAGTTGACTCTCATAGCTTTGGTCTGGGCGAGTTTGGCCTCCACTCCAACAGGGTGTGCCAGCGTAACTCGTCTGTCCGCCTTCGCTTACATGTCAGTGAGTTTACGGGAAAGGATGCAGATGTCATCGGTGAAGTCCAGGTTCTCAAGATGTCTGGCGAAACTCCATGCAATGCCTCTTATGTGCAGGCTAAATTGGCACACGACGTCGGCTAGGACGATGGCGAAGAGATGACTGATTGGCTAATAATATCCACACAAAACCTTTTTTAATGATGTGAAATAGGAAACAAGTAGTGAAGAAACACAGTTCAAAACTTTATCAAGCAGGCATTTTTAACTGCCAGAGCTTGACTCAAAAACCTTTAACTAACAAAATGTTTTCTAAAATAATATCTAAAATGGAATATCTCGAAAGCGGTTAAGTTTTAGACATCATGCCAAGTTGTTATTAATATCTAAAAGTTTATATTAATATATAAAATTGATTATCCTTTCCGTTTATTATCACTTATTCTCCTTTTTTTATTCCGATATTTGGTGAATTTGCTGACCATAGTGTGGCTTTCTTTTTGATCAGTCAAAATCTATGGCCCGTTTACAAATACCCATAACTTTTGGTGACTTTTTAAACTCCCCATTGCCTTCATTTGTATGTATATCAATAAATTAGTCTTACCATTGCTTAGGACTGCGCAACTTCGTTATACCACAAAACTTTCGTACGTCTTATGTACTTGAATCACGCGATAATATCGTCATTCGCGGTCGGTGTTCGTGCCTTTGTTCAGTCAGACGTTGCATGTGCAAGTAAATCAAACTCATAATTCCTAAAATTTTCTAAGGTTAACTAAACTTTTCTCATGTGCCCTTTCTTGTAAATGTGCTTAGTAAGAACAAATTTGCGTGTAAATCGATATACGAAATCAGTTACACGAAAACTACATAAGCATTGCATAGATTATATGAATTTATTTACATTCAAATAAAGTTGGAGAGTGGTGTTTAACTTTCGTAATAGTTACATAGTAATAGGAAAGTTACAGTCGTCCTCACACTCCTCCTACAACTCTAATCACATGCGGGCGCTTGCATAACTTTTCTCAAAAAAGCGTGGTATTTAGCATAGTGTAAATTTCAAGAACAACATATGGTAAACGGAGGACTATGCGCATTAATATTATATAGAAGTGCTTATACCACCTTGATGAAAAAGTTTGCGGAAAATATCCAGAAAATTTAAAATGCCAGTTTATTCCTTAAAAGTGATATTATCGTCTTCAAAGTACTCCCTTTATTCCTTAAAAGTGATATTCTCGCCTTCAAAGTGCTCCCCATCAACTGCAACGCACTTATGCCAGCATTTGATCCAGCTCTCGAAATATTTCTGGAACTCTATTTTCGGTACTGCCATCAGAGCCGTGTTCGTTTTTCCTCTTTAAAAATTCGCGGATAATGATGGCACTGTACGGCGGTGCGTTGTCATAGTGGAAAATCCATGAGTTTTTTCCCACGAATCCTTTTTTTTAGTGAATTGTCTCATGTAAGTGTCTCATAATGCCATAAAGACCGTGAGCATCGCTATCGGTTTTGGCTAAAAACGACGTGGTTTTTTTGGTCTGGGTTCATTTCGAGCTCTTCACACACTCCCATGAGATCTAGATTACGTATTGTGGACTTAGCCTTGAAAATCATGTCTTTGACGATATCAAAACGGTCCCTTGGGACCAACTTTGCAGCAACACAGCTCAAGCCCTAAGCATTAACTACATACGAAGTTCTGAATGGATCTATAAGCAATGTTTAAGTCTTATGCCAGGTCTCCGATGTTTAATTTGCGGTTATTGATCAATTTTTCACTTCACTTTCACTTTATTGATGTTTGCTTCAGTTCTCGATGTTGACGGCTCGATGAACTCACAATCTTTTCTGAAGCGTTTATGCTACTCGTTAACGAGAGTTCCGACAGTTTTCAAAAATTTCTATTGAATCCATTTTTAAAGCAAAATTTAATACAAACTCGTTGTTGCAAATTCACGTCCATTTTTTTAAATGTCAAAAATCGGAAATAAGGGCAGAGGTAGATTTACTCATGACGGCGTAACTTTTACAAATGTTAAGCTAAAAATACAGAACTCAAATCAGCTGACTAAGAGCGCCAGCTAGCAGTTGTTCCGGGTACTTTTTGATCCTCAGTACGGCTACCGGTAGACAGATTTACCTCAAGTTATAGAAATATTTACAACAAGGAATAAGTGCGACATATTAAAAGAATTGAAGTTCTCAAATTTATTCAGAAGACTAAAAAGCGGGAGTTACAATACCCCCAGTATTCCGAAAGTTCGAGACCAGGATAAGCAAAAGATATGGATTTTTACAAACAAATTCTAAATAGTTTTAGGGGGAAAAACACGAATCTGTATAAAATACAATAGTTTAATTGTTTTTGTTGCATCGTGAAAATAAATTTGAAAATCTACCTGCGAGTATTTATTGTTCAGCAGTCAGAGCTCTGGATATGATACCCGGACCTGAAAGCCAGCAGTGGGTAGAAAACGGTGAAGAGCGACAAACGAAAACGAAGGTGTGTCCAAGTCGTTACTGGAGGCAAAATTTGTCGTTTTTCAGTAAACGCGGCATCATTCATTCTGCTTATCAGATCCTGAACGGGCATTTCAATGTTGCCTTTCTGGAGCGGTTGCAAAAACGCATATTTTGCAAGCAGAGCGCGAGCTCGTCGAGAACAGCTGAATTTTGTATCACGACAATAGGCTAGCCCATTCACCTTTCATTTTGTAGCAGCTTCTGTCAAAGGAAGGCATTCCAAAATTGGTGCATTTCTCCTATACCTCCGGTATTGCCTACTGCGACCTCTTTTTATTCTCTAAAATAAAGTTGTACCTCAAGAGAACTCATTATGTCAGCGCACAGGACACCCCTGCATATTACTCCTTGCATCCTCTAAGTAGTTGGCAGAAGCTTGTTTTTTATTTATTTTTTTATCGTTTCTCTCGCGTGCTCTTATTTGTATGATATATTATTGAACAACCTGGCTACTTAAGATAGAATTGCAATATATTCTTTTTTTTCTTGGTCTATTATTAAAATTTATGTTTGGTAATTCCAACTTTTGAAATACTTTACCGAACTAAAAGTACAAAAATATTTGTGAATACTCTGCTACGTTAAATAATATGTACCTTAATTCATAGCCTTGTATTTTATGAAATTTTATAGAGCCATTAGCTCAGGAGTTAACAGTTATGTATATGGTATAACCTTGGCCGCTTTGGCGAATAACTGCAAAAACGATTCGTATGTTTGAATATATTTTTTGTGCCAATTACTGTTCCAAAGTTTAACAAACTGAATTCAGATATGGATTTTCAGTTCCAATTTGTTTGCTTTTGATTTGAGCATCGAGAGGTAGCAGCAGGAAATTTGTGCCAATTCGCATTCACTGGTAGCCATGCCCATTCAGCAACTGCAAAAAAACTATTAAATATTATGATTACAATTTAACCTTCGTAATTTTAGCTGACACAAAAGTAAACTGGAAGCCAAATGAACTTTTAAAAGCTATAAAAACACAAATTACAAAAATAAAGCAACAACCATTACGACTTTTCAACCAAACAGCCATTCAGTCAAGCAAGCATGTAAATCCAAGCAAACCATGTAGAACAAACTCATCATACAAACATTAAGAAAGGCAAAAAAAACCAAATCAATATAGCAAATAAATTGAAAATAAATGCAGATAGTCCAGCGATTCGCAGAAATATGTATCATGCAACACACAGCAGGGAGTAGATTATGCGGGGTAACGAGGGATGCCAATGTCACATTACACTTTGCATTTGGCTTATAATGGGCAAATCAACAATTCTTGCACACAGTTTTGGCTCCAGCTGCGATTTGCTACACACATACACACAAACCACAAATTGGCCCTGAAAGAAAATCTACTAGTTTCAAATTAGCTCTTCTCTTTCTTGCTTGGCGCGATAACTGCTAAGATTTTGACCGAGTTTAGCAAAGCACGCCAGTTGCGCATACCAGTAAAGCCAAGTCCTTACCATCTGTTCTTTTTAACGCAGAAGAAGCCTTCCTCTTCATTTGCTACCCCCATCTGGTACCGCAGCGAATACTTTCAGAGCCGGAGCGCTTGTAGTCATTTGGACGACAACACCCAGCCAACGAAGCCTATGTTTATGTCGTTGTACAGCTCATTGTTCGATTGCCTATTATACTCGCCGTCGCCAACGTCCAAGGGCCCACAAATCTTCCGTTGAATCTTTTCTCAAACACTCGAAGCGACGCATCATCGTATGTTGTCATCGTACAATCGACTGTGACAATGAGAGACTTTTAGAATATTAGTTTTGTTCGTCGAGGGAGAACTTTATTACTCAATGGCCTACTTAGTCCAAAGTACCACTTGTTGGCAAGAGCGATTCTACGTTGGATTTCCAGGCTGACATTGTTATAGCTGTTAATGCTGGTTCCTAAATATACGAAGTCTTTTACAACCACGAAATCGTAACTGTCAACGGTGACTTGGGTGCCAATACGGGAATGTTCCCACTGTTTGTTTTATGACAGAGATACTTCGTCTCCTCGTTCACCACCCTACCCATTCGCTTTTATTTTTAATCCTGTTAAGACCGATGATGTCAATATCAGTAAATCTAGCAGCAAGCTTCAGCCTATCGCACTCAAATGCAGCAATTTTCGTAATCAGCGGACAGATACACGACAACCTCATGGTCTGGGAACGAATGGATGCGTGGGACTCCAAGAAGAAACACGTCATCACTAGCTTCTCAGAACGGAAATGCCAAACCATGCTACGGTGGCAAAGCCGATGGAACACTGAACCGAGTGGCAGATGGACAGCGAAACTTATTCCGTCAATTGACAAATGGGTCCAAAGGATTTTCGAGGAAGGGAACTACTTCTTAACTCAGTTCTTCTCGGGCCAAGGATACTTCCGGAGATACCTATACCGCATGGGCAAGGTAACCGATTACAAGTGCATATACTGTGAGGCGGTGAGCGATGACGCTGAACACACGTTTTTTAGTTGTAACAGATGGCTCGCGAACAGAAATGCTCTGAGGGAGCAGATTGGGGACATCGCGCTGAGCAATATAATCAGCAAAATGCTCGAACGCGAGAAAAAAGATTAACCTCAAGACAGTGAGCCGCATAGATAGAGACACAAGAGGACGAGCATATAGCATGTAAGCTGCCTACAAATATGGTGTACCCAGACGTGGGTGAATAGAATTTGTCCTTTATGGATGGCGTTCTGGGCACTCCCAAAGTAATACCGAAAGCAGAGCCGGGAAGGGTGTCTCCCCAGAAGTAGAGGAGGGATCGTTTTAGTGGCCACACAACACGACGCAGTAGACGACGGTCGCTGTAAGTGCGAAGGCAGTTTGAACCCTACCTCCCCCACCAAAAAAAAAAAAAAAAAGTCACGCTACTTTTCCAATGGTCGATAAATTAAAGCAAGGTTCGATACTTTAGAGAGTAACAAATTTGTAATGCTATTTCTTATTCTCTATTGCTTTCTCTGATATTATTTGCTAGCCCAACTCAATCAAGAGCTGACTAGCTCAGACGGTGTATCCCTCGTAAGACGCCACGATCATCATGCGTGATAACAGCTTTTGTTTACATATGCTTTTTTCCTTTGACACTGTTAAATATTGAGGACAGATTTCATTACTTATAACATTAATAACAAAGTGGTTCTCAATTTTCTAATGCTAATGCTAAAATTTAAAATAGCAAAGTTTCGTATTGAAAATGTACAACTTTGAATTTTAAAAGCCCGACAAGTTTTAAGTCGGGCACAAGTCATACTAATTTTGAGCTAAACATTTATTTCACTGGCTCAGATTTTCCCTACGGAGTAGTTTATTTACATTTACATAAAATTATATGTACGTATAATACATAAATTGATTCTATATGAGACAGTTTAACCACCAGGCAATTGAAGGTCATCATCACATCAAATGCACAGCCACAGCTCAACCGGATGTAATAAAATTACACAGATGCGGTGAGCGGAGAAAATGGCAGACGGCAGCCAAAGTAGAATAGACGTTAAAAAGTATTTGACTTCAAGCAGCTTATGAAAGATGTCTGAAATTGCGAGTAACAGTAATGTTGCACGCCAGTCTGCTACACTCAGTCCGATGATCGATAAACTTGTGCGCGAAGGCATGGCTGATAAGGAGGCGCATGTGACATCCGCTAATTTTTAGGCATTCACTATTGCTTCATAACGACAAAAAATGGGTGTTTACGCAACTTTTGATTATTATCATACTTCACTTATCCACAATTTTCAACAGCTATTGAGACATGTCTGTACCTCTCAAATGGCTTAAGAAAAAGTATACTTATGGCTCTGCATACGAGCAAGACTCGTCCAATAGTGTTCTCGAGCCGAAGGTATCTCATTTTTGGAATAGACATTAGCTGGGTATAGAATGCGCCAACGTTCCATGTGTCCCAACTTGTATTTATAATTTTCATCAGGCTTATGAAGTGTACAATGGAGGTGCGGTGTTTGCGCGCAAGTCGGCTTGCCGGTGGTAGTTAGTTAACTTCTTCTCTGCAGTTTTAAACTACCAAGCTGGTACAAAGAACTTTTAGAGTTCAATAAATAAACAAAAATGAAAAATTTAATCACTCATACAACAAGCTCTGCTTCACTCCTCGCTTTCTCTTTGCCAATCTCTCTAAGCTAAGCAAGAGCAAAAGGGAGTATTAAAATTTACATACACAAGTTTACATATATACAGGGTGAACGATATGAAGTGTTCAAAACACCATAACTTTTGTGTGTGAAATTGGTTTTTATTGATTTCAAAGACAAAATTGTTCAAAAATGATTACAATTTTAGCTCGATATGACCACCTTTTGCCTTGACTACAGCCTTCAAACGGTCAAAAAATGAGTTGCATGCTGCACGAATGTGATCGTGAGGTACTTTGGCCCATTCTCGTATCATCGCTTATTTTTCAGTCCTCACTTTGCTCTCCAAAATGGACCAGATGGAATAGTCCATCGGATTTCTGTCTGGCGAACTCGAAAGACATTGTGTGAACGAAATGAAGTGTGGAACATGATTTTTTAACCATTCTTGGTTCACACGAGCTTTATGAGACGGTGCCGAGTCCTGTTGGAACGTCCATGGTCTACGACCGAAATGTTTGCGTGTCCACGGCTCTAAAGCAGCTTCTAAAACATTTTCCCGATAATAAGTCGCATTCACTTTGACACCAGGCTCGATAAAAACGATTGGAGCGGTCCAAACCATTACTTGCGATGGGAAATTGCTTCGAGTGGCCATACGAATAGTTAAAATTCTCGTATGAGCGTTCGGTCAAGTAAACACGATCGTTTTGAGTGCTTATGAACTGCTCAATTGGGAATTTTTTTTCATCAGAAAACACAAGGAAATGTTAGGAAATTCGCGACGTTCGCGCAAGCGCAACAACTCCTTTGCTCTTTCGCACCGAACTTTTTTTTGCTGCGGTGCAAGATCGTGTGCTTTTTGGAACTTGTAAGCCTTGACCTTGAGCTCATTTTTCAATATGCGTTGAATGCTTTCTTGCGATATTTTCAGTTTTTTGGCCATTTTTCTTCCACTTCGACGTAGATTTCGTTCAAGTCGAGCCTTCACTTTCCGAACCATTTCTGGCGTTGTTGCGGTTTTTTTGGTCCACCTCCATAGCGTGTTGCAATGCTACCATGTAAAGTTTTATAGTGCGATAGTGACAATGGCTGGTTGCGATTTTCCAGCCAAATACAACGCAATCACACTTTTACATTTGAATTCCATCACAGGAAAAAAAAATTCAACAAAACTGAGTCGCAAATGCTTTTGATGGCTTATAAACAATATATTGAACTGTCATTAGAACAATTTTGACGTTGATGTCATGAGCTGTTTTACAGATACAAGCAGTGTGAAGTTGATATGTACATATACAGTAGTATGTATCTTTAGTTAATGTTGTTGCAGTTTTCGACCAGTTATGGGATTATTATAGTCACGTGAGCTTGGTATGACATTATTCTTCTTCATCTATCTACCCTAAAGGGAACCTCTTCGGGGCATCTGTAACCTTTCGAGAATACGTAGTTGCCAAAACCTTGAGTTAGAACCATCAAAAGCTTTTCGCTCATGACGGTATATCCGACTATTATGTCACTCTATGAATTATGAATGTTAACTAGTTAGTTAGTGCATCTGATGTCCACATTCTTAAGAATATATTCTGTGAAAGCCTGAATGTTACCATAGCATTGCAGCAAAAGGGAAAACGAGGGATATTAACAGAACCTCTCCGAAACTTTCGTTTCAAGATTCCACTGGAGTTTCAAGCATCTGCTTAACATAAGCGTTCTTAAGAACAGAGCTTTTGAAAATCATGTTTTGTGCTAGGAGCTACTGAGTTAAAGATGGCTTATGCAAAAAGTTGAAAAACCCTAGGTTTAGCTGCTCTACAAATTGCTTCAATGCTCCAGTTGGGGTAAAGGCTGTCACTTTTCAAATTTGGACAAGAGGCACCTTTTATGAAACATTCTAAGCCCATTTTGATTTTTGATTGGGGCTCTAATAATGTTATCAGATTTTCATGAAAATAAAACAGGTTTCTTAGCTTTAAATAGGGAGAAATTCATGTAAGCTCGTTGAGCTGATTTCCGCCATACCTGAAAGGTGAATCTTCTAACCATTTTTAATGAGAGAGTTACATGAGAGTGCAAAGTATTAAATTATTCTCAATTCTTAGAAGCTACGGCAACTACAGCAGACATCGCTTGCCGTCACAACCCTTCTACTGGTGCAAACCATTTACGCGTGAAGTGGCGCCGAAGAAAACGTTCCGAGTCAGTGATGGATATAAAAGGTGTTTCAAAAGACGCGCATAGATGCTTTTTCAAGCCTTTTAGTACCGAGCGAAAGGAGCGTACCTTATCGAAGAATACCAGCCCAAATCGGCGATTATGCAGAGGTATGCAAAAATGCTCTCAAAAACGAAAGTAGAAGTGCTATTAACAAAATTTAAAAATCAGAATATTGCGAAATAAACGCAAAATAAAACGCCGCCAATTGTGTTTCCATATTTATTGAAAATTTAGTTTTTCCAAAAACGTAGCTACAAAACGGACAGAATATTTCGCTGCTAAATGTGTTTCTATGAAACCGTTGACGGCTTTTGAACACTGAAAGACGTAAAGACACAAGAAAGAATTTAGGAAGAAATTAGATTTTGGGCTCGCTGTGTCGATTCACGGACGTCACTTGGGTTTTCCGAGGGATATCTCGTGAGTTGTTTTTCACTTGTGTCGCAACAAATGTAAACCATTTTAACATTTCATAAAGTCATTTTGAAATACAGGCCTCTTGTTATGAGTATAATAAGGCTCCAACGGAGGTGCAACGATATATTGTCGTTCGGTACTAAAATAAAACATGTAAAAATTAAGATTCTTTCAGGTTTCACTATTTTCATTCAAAATACGGTTCTTAACAATTACATGTGAAAAATTACATGGGCACGTCTATAGTTAAAATTCTCCAAACTGTCCATGCATGAAAGCCTAATTGTTGAGAACATCGAGTTATTGAATCGGACGATTTTTTCATAATAAGTTTCAATTGCTTGAATGCGTTTGTTATATCGTGTAAATTATATATATATATATGTATATATAATTGGCGCGAACACCCTTCTTGGGTGTTTGGCCAAGCTCCTCCTCCTATTTGTGGCGTGCGCGTTAATGTAGTTCAACAAATGGAGGGACATAGAGTTTCAAACCGACTCCCAACGGCAAGAATTTTTGTTTTAAGAGGAGCTTAATCATAAGAGAAGTACACTCGGAGGGTTGCCGTTGCCAGCTAAGGGGCGACCGT
Source organism: Anastrepha fraterculus (assembly GCA_037575425.1). NCBI lineage: Eukaryota > Metazoa > Arthropoda > Insecta > Diptera > Tephritidae > Anastrepha > Anastrepha fraterculus. The sequence goes on from JAYXIM010026636.1 coordinate 33,652, forward strand.
TATTCATTTTGGTGTATTGTAAATATATCTACTTGACAAATGTTAAAGAGGGCATAAAAAAGAGTAAAAAAGTGGAATTATTCACTACTGACATCTAGGCGTCGCTTTTGATGGACTCTTTATTTATCAAACTGTAGCCGAATTACAACGCTTTGCTCTCATTCTAAGAGATTTCAATATATGCCAGAAAAACTTATTTTCTTGCCAGCTCATCTGCTATGCAGTTGTCTGAGATATATTTTATACCTCGATTATGTGGCACTCTCAGGGGATAGTACATTTAGAGCTTGTCTACATTCGTTCGGTGTCCTCGATGAGTCAGGTGACTTAACTTTATTTTACTTTCAGCCTTGAGTAAGTTTTTATAAAGTAGTATAGTCAACACGCCTATGTTGAGCCAGTGGTTGGAGAGTGTGTGCTTTGCATAAGATTGAGATAGAGCTCTTTCAATCGAGTACGAGTATATCATCCCATTCTGCATTTTGAGTTATTTTATATATTGCGGCCCACAATTACTTAGCATATTTATTGGCGCCAAGTAGCAACGTATGCATATGATAATTTGCACTAAATATGCGCTATAATGTGGGTTTTTGAAAGCAATGAATCAACCTGATATTCAACAGAGTGCACTCTTCGCATATATGCAACTATGCAAATCACTGAAACTCTATAGCCTACCTATAAAGCGCAACGAATGCTGCATCCGTTTCGGTGCTGCAGCTCTACACTTTCCATAAAATTTTGTGCATTTATGCAAAATCCCTGGAATAAGTTGTATGTATGCACTATAGTAAGTGTGCAATGCAAATTCTCTGCCAAGAACGAGAGCTACTGTAGGCGGAGGCGAATGGCATGGCTGCAGAAGTTCGCTTTCAGCATCGTTATGGTTGGTTATGCAATTTCTGTTTCCTTTTCACTTTTGATTTCTCTTACCACATACAACAGTGGCAAAACAACCACTTGCCACGCGTCAACATTGTTACAGCATCTTCGTTTGCATTAGAAAGTCCGCTGCTGCTGTTGCATTTTAAGATTCATGAAATTTCGACGCAAAATCACATCGCGCAGAGCTTGTAAAATATACCATGTAAAAACCTTTAATGTGTAGCATTTGCGAATACATTTTGTGGCGGCAATCCATTTCCAAGAAATGCGTATCAATGCAGGTGTGCAAAATATCTACTTACGCTTTTAAGCAGCTTATAGGCTTTCGTTGCATTTGTGTCGCAGACAAGTTATTCTAAACAGAATTTCACTCTGCAGCTGTTGCTCCAATGCTTTGCATATCGTAACCTGAAGAATAGTAATGTTCCTTAATTTTCTATTCATTCTATAAATACGCATGGCAATTCAATAAGACCCCAAATTTTCTTTCATAAATAAAACGCAACAAATTTCAATAAATACGACAAATACTAAAATGTGTTTAAGAAGTTAGGCACCGAAAAATAATCTGAATCCATGCAGGGGCACAATAATAATATTGTAATAATAAGGTATGAAACACAATATCCATTAAATCCCTACCACGACACTCCTAACAACAACAAAACTTCCCATGTATTTTTGCCATAGTTCGAGTTCAATATCTTTCAATTGTTTTGTTGTAATGATTTGGAGTGTTTAAAAGAAAGATTCTGCGGAAAATTTTTAGACCTTTGCATGTTGGCAACGGCGAATATCGCAGGCGATGGAGCGATGAACTGTATGAGTTTACGACCCAATGGATACAAACGCTTCGGCTCTGAAAGTATTCATAAGATCAGGTGGAGAAGGACTTGACTGGCGCCGGTTAGCACGAGAAAGAAATGACTGGCGCGCTTTGTTAAACTCGGCTAAAATCGCGTAAGCGGTTATCGCGCCAGTTAAGAAAAAAGTTAGTCTCTTCAGTGAGACACTTTGCAAATTTCCGAAGACCTCAAAGAAATAATCGGCAAGATATTTTGCACGGCTTCTTTGAAGTGCAGGGCATTCACAGAGGTGGTGTTGTCAATTTCTTCTTCATCTCCACAGCTCCTCCAAAAGTCATTGTGAGGTACACCCATTCTACTGGCTAGGGTGCCAATAGTGCAGTGACCCGTTATAGCATAAGTGATCGCAGGTAGTCGATCTGATGAATCCAAGCAGACATTTTGTTCTGAAGTTAGGAGTCAGAGGCCACCTTCTATTGGTTTCCGCGATTCCGCTCAGGTCAATCGCAGTGTATAACTCATTTAGAGGAATGCTTATGTCCTCTACCACTCGCTGAAGGTTCAGCTCAGAGCCTATCCTTGCACACTCATCCGCTCTTTCATTTCCCTCCCTCCAGTTTTCGCGGGACCCCAACAAAGTGTGTTATTTTGTTGTTAGATCAGCGAGAGCGACCTCCTGCGTTGTTTAACACATCTGGAATTGATGGGTGTTGAAGACAGTGCCTTGATCGCTGCTTGACTATCAACAAAAATGGTAAGGATTGCTGGAGGTAAGTCCATCAGTCTTATCGTTTTTTCTGCTTGGTCTATAGCGTAGATCTCAGCTTGGAAGACGCTGCACCAGTCTAATAACCGATAACTCAGTATGTCATATCTTCTAATGAACAGAACTAGTTCGGTCTTGGCTAAATTAACCTTTAAGACGTTTGAGGTCGCCCACTTGGAGAGTTCCCTTAACGCTGATTTCATGAGCCCGCTGATAGTCGAGAGAAACTTACCTGTCATCGGGATGGTTACATCGTCCGCACGAGCAATTATCTTGATCCTTTTCTTGCTTACGGTAATAAGCAATTCAATTAAGACTACATAGGTTCCACAGTAACAGTTAGATAACACCCCCTGTGGGGTTCCTCTGGGAACGGTTTTTCCTACACTAGTGATGCCTATATTCGCGGTGATAACGACAATTAAATATCTATGAATAATTTCCGGAAATATTGAGATTGGTTTGTTTCGCTTGACGCGGAACCGAAGGAATATTACTCTTACTTCAAAGGATGTATATTCCTTACAGAGGGTATTTCAAAAGACTCGCCTTACTGTTGTTATAAAAAACATATACAATTTTAGAATCTTTTACTACTGATATCTAGGCGTCACTTTCGGGCCCTTCTTATATTGACGTGGAGTATTTAGAAGACAAGTCGTACCACCCACAGACCATATACTGTAAGGTCTCATTTTATGCGTTGGATAAGTTCTGTAGAAAGGCGCGTATAAAAATTCACATTAAAAGGACTTTACTTCCCTTTAAAAAGTAGGGATACGGTCCGTCATTTTCTAAAATCGCATACAACCAAAAAAACGAGTTAAAAATAACTTAAAACCGTGAAAATCATATTCTAGGGATCAAAATAAGAAATTTTGCCGAAGAAACCATACCTCTAAAACGAATACTGATGTCCCTCAATTTGGGTCGAACTTTTTAGTTTCTTTTCTCATGTAAAGGCCAAAAATGGTGATATTTTGAAATGATTGGATGGGGAACCCCCCAGGGGAGTTCCAGAGGGTGTGCCACCGACATGGGTGGATCGGCCGTCCAAAGTTAGTGGGGGTCGGTCACACATTTGGACTCGATTGGAGCACTCTAAATGGGTCAAAGTGGGATTTTTCGTTCGACCCAAATTGGGGGACATCAGAATTCGTTTTAGAGGTATGGTTTCTTAGGCAAAGTTTCTTATTTTGATCTCTAGAATAGATTTTCACAGAGCAATGAGTGATTTTTAAATCGACCCGCCCTAATATATATATAGATAATATGCGCGTACACCCTGTCTGGGTGTTTGGCCGAGCTCCTTAAAGTTCCATTAATGGAGGGACCTACAGTTTCAAGCCGACTTCGAGTGGTAGATATATTTATATGAGGAGCTTTTTCATAGCAGAAATACACTCGGAGGTTAGCCATTGCCTGCAGAGGGGCGACCGTTATTATAAAAATATTTCTCTTCATTTTGGTGTTTCACCGAGATTCGAACCTACGTTCTCTCTGAATTCCGAAAGGTAGTCACGCAACAACCCCTTCGGCTACGGCGGCGGCCAATATACTACACAAAAATATATGCCGTAGTTGTGAAGAATGGAGTGAAGAAACCCCCTATTCAATATCTTTGCATTTATCCAGGTTTAGCAAGACTAAGAATATGAGCTTTCGGCAAACCATTCCACAACAGCATTGAAGAAATTTTAGTATTTGAAACTAGGTATTTTCCTTTCTTTCTTGACACACCAAAGTGGCTATAGGAAATAGTATTCTTGAACACTCAACCAACAAACATTAGAAGATAGTGGCATCGCTGATTATGTGTCTCCCAGTTCAAAAGCACAGCTACTCAAACAACTACTACAACAACTCTCCTTTAAGCTCCGTATGTATCTCATATGATCTCGAATTACCTAAACTGTTCCCAGCACTCTACTATCAAATCGGGGAAAATATTATAGAACGATTAAGGCGATATCGATGAGATCTCACAAAAGAGTGAGAAAATGTGTATTTGTTGTAATGGAACAGTTTTTATTTTATTTACAATTCCTAATACTTTTGTCAGGACCAGATGCGATCACAGAGAAACTCGAACTATAGAGTTACATATACATATGTGGATATGAATCAAACTTCTAAACACTTAAACAAGCGCTCCAAGCAAAAGCAAAAATTCTTTGGATTAAAGATCAATGAAAGCAAAACGAAATACCTCGCAAGCCTAAACACGTTGAGAAAAGCGCCAGGCCTTACAATTGGTGACTATAAATTTGAGAGCGTAGATCAAATTAAATATCTATGTAGGACTGCTTCTCAGTAGAAGGGATGGTACAATGATTGCTACCCAAAACTGTGAGCAGCCGGCAAACAGAGCATATTTCGCCCATGTTAAACTAGTAAAAGGCAAGCTCTTGAAAATCAAAATATACAAAACACTGATTCAACCAGTGGCAGTATAGAAAATGGTCTCTATCGCATCAGATATAAAAGCGAGCTAGAGGAGTTCCTACCAGGAAAAAACGTCATTATGACACGTTTGAAGAAAGCCAGATGAAAGAATACCTCCCAAAGTTTTGGATACATGCATGCATGGTGAAAATCGAAGAGGGCGACCGCGGAGAAAAATGATTAAACGACATTGATAACGGTCTAAGAAGCATAGAAGTGACCAACTACCGTAATATGGCTATGGATCGAGATGCATGGATACAAATTGTAGTGGTACGCATGATGATGTTGAGCGATGGATTAAACACTGCTTATATTCCAAGTAAGTTATTTATAATCCACTTAGTAACATCTATAGTTTTAAGTAGATAGTCGTCTTTGTCAGTATCATTTTCAATTCGCTCGCTGTTTCTCTGCTATATCCTTCTATTAGCGTATATTAGAAAGTCCGTTAGGTTATACAAGGTGTTACATCAAGTTTCCCACACGCTGTCAGTCAGTGTAGTTTATACTGAATGTTACGTCATGCATACATATGACGCATCTGTAACAAATGCCCTCTTATGTGCTGACAGTAAACTGTTTGAAAACTTCAGTTATTCGCGCACATTTAGCCATTCAAATAGTTTGCATCGATAACTCGCTAAATACCGGAGAGAATGCGAAAAACGCACTTAAGATTTCTCATGCAAAATGCCACAGCTGAACTTACGACTCCTTTCGCAATTCGTAGAAAGCATCAGTCATCACGCACCAACTCACACGCTCACAAATGCGGTAATGACGCATGTGTTGCATATGCATGCTGCATGCGGCATGTTAACGGTGATCACTGTAAGATGAGGCTAATGACAGCATCAGTGGCAAGCACGGAGCCACTAATTAGTTCTCGCCTTTATTTGCAAACTATTTGGCACCAAACTTACGAACCGTCTTACGCAACTTCTGCAATTTTTTTGTTCTCTCTTCAGTTTTTGTAATATTTTCTTTGGATTTTAATTTTTCCCAACACACAATTTTTTTATCAACATACAACGCTGTCATTTTAATTTTCTGGCAAATATGAAAATAGCGAAATTATTCAAGCTACAATACACAAAAAAGTTTTGTGGTAAATATCCAAGAGCAAAAAAATAAACAAAGTGCTCTCATAACTCACTTTACTCCCCTGCAATTTTCGCCAAACCAAACTCGTATACCATTTTCCAACTTTTGATTCTTTTCTTTTGGCGCATGGTTGTTTGGTAATTTGTCATTCGCTGCTGCAAAGCTTTCTACAATCTTTCACTTAACATCCCTTTCCCTTGTGCCGCCTTATTGTGCTCAATCTTGTTTTTTTCCTGCACCCTCGTCATACTTGCGCTGTGTATTTTGCGGTTCACGTACTTTTATGTACTTGTGCTTGCATATGGCTTTGGTTTCTGTCGCGCATGCGCATGACTGCCTTCATGCTTTCCACTGCACACATTCTCACTCATAAGCAAATTATGTGTGGGTTTGTGCCCACGTGGGCGTGTGTGTGTGTGTGTCTGCTGTGCGTTGGCTTGTGCACTTTTGCATTCATCACTCGAGCTGCAACTGGTAGTTTTCGCATCTGTTTTCCGTTGTGCGCTACAACTTTGATCCTTTAAGTTGATGTGTACAGTTTACAACACCCCACGCTGTCGCCCCCACCACCACTTTGCCACGTAGCGCGGGAATTTTCGACATAATTTTGCTGATTTTTGTCGCATTAGGAATTTATTTCTGTTTTATGTTTTTCATTTGTTAAATTGCAATGCGGTGCCTCTTCACTTTTTTATGAGTATTCATGCATTCATATCTTTTATTATTTTTATGTGCTTTGTGTAGTAATTTGTGCCAAAAGAAGTAAGTTTTGTACAACCGAAAATATTCATTTCGTTTCACTGAAAAATGTTTTGCTAATAAAACAAAATATATATAAAATAAAGTTGCACTTAAAAATTACGCCAAAACTATTGCTTTCAACAACCGTGGAACGAAAAATTATTGTCAAGTAGACCCAGCGTGCGTAAAATGTGCAGGCAAACACAAAACAATTATGTGTCCAATTAAAGGCAATAATAAAAATAGCATAAAATGCATACATTGCGGCGAAAATCACACAGCAAACTACCGCGGATGTGCGATATATAAAGCACTACAAGTCCAGAGATATCCGGCACTACGCAAAAAAAGTATTCAAAATGAAAAAGAACAAACGAATAATGAGACAATCGAAACAAACGCAAATACAACACGAGTGGTGCCAGGCATAACATACGCCCAGGCAACAACAATCAACACAATGCCAAAAGAACAGAATCAAACAAAAAATAACATCGAACATGTTCCAAAAAATAACGACGATATGATCGAACTAAAAGAAATGATGAGACAATTAATAACCCAAATGACAAGTATGATGAACATATTAACACTGCTCGTTACCAAACTCGATGAACGAAAGGAATAAAATTAATTTAGCTATATGGAATGCGAATGGACTTGCTCGCCACGTTCTGGAACTTAAATCATTCTTAATAAATAAATCAATCGATATAATGATGATCTCTGAAACTCATGCCACTGACAAAACTTTTGTTAACATACCGAACTATAATATACATTACACAAATGAACCCGACAACAAAGCGCACGGTGGGACAGCAATTATTATCAAAAGAAATATTAAATACAATGAACTGGAGGTATACAGAGAAAAAAACATCCAAGCCACCACAATAGCCATAGAAGACACAAAAGGGCAAATAGCAATATCTGCAGTCTACTGTCCCCCCAAATATAACAACACAAAAGAACAATACCTGCATTATCTAAAATCGCTGGGGAATCGATACTTAGCCGGAGGAGACTACAATGCTAAAAACATACTTTGGGGGTCAAGGTTAACAAATAAAAAAGGGAGGCAATTAATTGAAGCCATTAGAAAAAATAATAGTCGGTTTATTAGCACAGGTGAGCCAACCTACTGGCCAACATATACGAAAAAACAACCGGACTTAATTGACTTTTGCATAATTAAAAATATGCCATATGAACATCTGACAATAAAATCATGTTTAGAGCTATCTTCAGACCATTCACCATTAATTATGACCTTACTTGGACCTATTGAAATAAAACAATCTCTGGGCCTATATAATTCTAGCACGAATTGGACTCATGCTTGCCAAATATTAGAGCAAAAACTCAAAATAAATATATCACTGAAAACTCAAGACGAAATTGACGCCGCTATTGTATATTTCAATGATAGCGTAATACAAGCAGTTGCTTCCTCTACACCCACACCGAAAATGACAAATAAAGAAAATATCCCAACTTACATTAAAGAGAAAATCGGCGAAAAAAGAAAACTCCGCAAAACATGGCAAACGACCAGACATCCAGCAGATAAGACCAAACTTAATAAAGCGACAAATGAGCTAAAAGCATTACTTACAAAACACAAGGAGAGTAAACTTCGAAATTATATGGCAAACCTGGGAACAGCAGCATCTACAAATTACTCCTTATGGAAAGCAACAAAACACATTAATGGAGCTATAATACATAAACCTCCCATCAAAACAGAAGCCGGCACATGGGCAAAAACAAGCAAAGAAAAAGCCGACACCCTAGCCAGACACTTCTTAGACACATTTACAAGCGAAATGGATAATCAAAACATTAGCATTAAATCTGACAACATAACAAACGTTCCGCAAATCAAAACAAAAAAGACCACCATAAGCGAAATTAAAAATCAAATAAAACAGCTAAGCGATAAAAAAGCTCCAGGATATGATTTAATAAATGGAAAAATTTTAAAAAAGTTACCTGAAACAGCATTGCAATTCATAAGAAATATATTCAATTGCATGTTAGAGACTAAATACTTCTCACGACTATGGAAAATTGCTCAAATTACCGCCATACCCAAACCAGGAAAAGATGCCACCAAAACTGCCTCATATCGACCCATCAGCCTATTGCCAATTCTTTCAAAAGTGTTTGAAAAAATATTGTTCGACCGACTAGAACCAATTTTGACAGCAAAAAAAGTGATACCAAGCCATCAATTCGGATTTAGACGGCAACACTCAACAGTCCAACAAATCCACAGGGTTACTAACAAAATACTTAACGATATGAATGACAAAAAATATTGTGTAGCTGTATACCTAGACATTGCAAAAGCCTTTGATAAAGTTTGGCATAAAGGACTTTTGCATAAGCTCAAACGAATCTTTCCACAAAACTACTTTGAACTTTTGAAGAGCTACATAACTGATCGAAAATTTTATATAAGATATGAAGACGAATATTCCGATATTCTACCAATGACAGCTGGAGTACCGCAAGGCAGTGTATTAGGTCCTCTCTTATATCTAATATACACCGCAGATGTGCCAACTCCGACAACAGATAATACAATGATAGCAACGTTCGCGGATGATACTGTATTAATGGCATCAAACAATGACGAAAAACTGGCGACTTTTACACTTCAAAAATTAATAAACAATACAGTAAATTGGTTTGACGAATGGGGTATAGAAGTTAATAAAGACAAAACTATCCAAGTTATATATACAAACAAAAAGACATCAAAATATAATCTAACCCTAAAAAACAACAAAATAAAAATCTGCCCAGCAGCAAAATATCTTGGAATAACTATTGACGAAAAACTAACATGGAAGCAGCATATCATTAACAAAAGAAATCAAATCAAGAATAAGTACCGGCAATTAAGTTGGCTAATAGGACGAGCATCAAAACTATCACTGTATAATAAGGTTACTATATACAAAACAATTATTACTCCTATCTGGAAATACGGAATAGAAATATGGGGAACGGCTAAAAACACAAATATTCAGCTCATACAGCGAACACAATCCAAAATATTACGAAATATAACAAATGCTGGTTGGTTTATTCCCAATGAAGCCATACATCGTGAATTAAATGTAGATACTATCCAAGAAACAATCACAAAATGTAGCACTAAGCATATACAGCGACTGTCAGTCCACCAAAACGAAGAAATGCGTAAAATTGCACCGGCAGAAAATACCAAACGAAGATTAAAGCGACTCACACCGACTGATCTAACTATAAGATTTACAGTGTAATCACAAAAAACAATAATAATAATAACAGATTCTTCTTACATTGGTAAAAGAACTTAATAGACCCTAATTGTACAAAAATTACATATTGTTAATATATAACAGACTGTAATAAATAAAGGGAGATATAAAAAAAAAAAAAAAAAAAAAAAAAAAAAACAACCGTGGACTTGTTTGCACTAGAACAATATCAAATTTCATATTCATCTATGTATGGTATGTAGAACAGTTTATTTGCTTTTTTTGAGGCTAAGTGATATGTAAAAACACTGAATATATGTAAAATATTTTCTCATATATTTACGTACGTTTTTGATTATAAATATTCAGTCAGTGTCATTTCCTCTGCTAAGGGTGAATGATTTAAAAAAGGATAGTTGAGGTGTGGCTGTCTGAAAATATTAGCGGAGGAATACAGAATTAATGCAGGAATAAGGCGTTTTCACATGTTGCTTCTTTTGTAGTACATTGAAGAGCGAGATCTGCAGTTTGTACTATCATAACAACAACAAGGGTAGTATTTTTTTAAAAGAACGCATCCTAATCTCCTACCTGACCTGTGAAAAAGTTTAGTTGTAAAAGGAAAAAAATGTATTTCATGTGTTCATTAAACATACATATTTGCTCCACGAAAAAAAAAACAACACGCAAAACAAACAAAAGCTTGGGAAATTTTATGGATGCTCTTCACCATCCACCACTGTTTTCAATCCACCAATCCACCATCCTTGTAGCTACACATACACATACAGTGGTTATATTCCACACCAAATATTGGACGTGAATTACGATATAGTACGTGACGATATAAGCAATGAAAATATCTACATGCCATAAAATAGATCAGCCCTTTAAATTTTACCTAAATATTCGCATGTGAAGCATCTCTTGGCGAATCTGTTGTCGCACTTTCTGACTTTCTGACTGCCAAATGGCAATAAAGCAAAATCGTAACTTCTCGTGGTGAGCCAAACAACCGGCCACCAAGATGATCGAGCCAATTTATTTGGATTTCGTGAGTTGTCATTCACGACGATTGCATTGAGAAGTTTTAAACCATCACCGGAGCATATTATATTGAGCTGATGGATGGCTTGGAAGCCGTTTTATATATGGTATGGCTACTTAACTTAAGGCGTGGTTCTTACGATATTAAACAACATTAGTGGGTAGGGCCTTGCTTATATGTACTTTGAAATCCCTCTCCTCTCGAGATACGATAATGGTATGTGATTCTGAAGGTGCTGAGTTTTCGCTTACTCAATGCTCTATATTACGAGATTTCCCAAGTAAAAGTGTTTCTTGCTTCCAAATTTGTATTTTTCTGGCCGCCGTTTTGACTTAGAGTATTTTACAACCAGATATTGGTTATGTAAAGTAGAATACTGTTGGAATTTTAAATTAGCCATACCAAAATTTGAATCAATGCGCTAGGCAAAATGTGGCCTCTAGTAACCCCAAGTGAAGAGCGTCCTGAGTTATGGATTTAAATTATCGATTTTATTCACTTTGACAGCTAAAATAACATCCGTGATGCATCTAAAATTTTTTTTATGCGTATGCGTTTCGAATTCGTCCATTCTTAGGGAGAATTATCCCGTCAGATGAAGCTCATTTCACCCGGCGGCTTTGTTAACAAACCAAATTATCACATTTGGCGGTTGACAAATGCATATTCAAAAATCGTTGCATTTTCAACGAGTGGTTGTTCAATTTCAATTCAGTTCAATGAATGTTGGATGAAGTTGATTTACAAGAATAAATAAAGATTTTTCATTTTACAACCAAATTCACCTTACTTTTTGCCCACAGGTAAAAAAAGAAAATATTAATCCTGGCAATCCCAATAAGGATAATGGAAAACTTTTATAAAATTATTGCATTGTCATCGGTCCTTGATAGGTGTGCAAAATTTCAAGTCGATCAGATGTTTAGAAGACAGTGAAAATTAAGCTCAAAGATTCCGTTACATACATACATACATACATACATACATACATACAGCCCGACCTAATAAAAGTGTGTTAAAAACATATAAATATGGATGGCCAACAAACACAAATTTAGGGGTAGCATTAAGAAAAAAATTTAAAAAAAATAAAAATATTGCTGCCCAATTTTTTGGCCGTAGAACAAATTTAAGGATAGCATTAAGAAGAACAATGTGTTTTGGAATAATATGATAAATGTGAGAATTTATACAATATTAGTCAACTTCAGAACAACAGCCAGAGCTACTCTAAAAACCTTCATTTCTTCTTCGGGGCATTAGATTGTTGTTGGCGAAATTTTTAAATATTACAACAAATAAACGAATTCTACTTGCAGTTCATTCAAACCTAAATTGGAATATTGTCTGCTGCTCTGCAATAATGAGCAGTCTGATATGTACCCTCGCAAGATTCGAATGTGAATCCCTACATAAATCGTCCGAACACAGTGTCCATTAGCCAACACGTATTCCATTGCGTTGATCCGTGCTGGCATTCACTTTCGTGGTCATACCGTAGAAAATGCATTTGCCTCTAACTTAGACTCTGAGTTATTTCGGCGTTATTATTATTTGTATATTAATCAAGCAGTACCCACATCTAGAGTCTCTTCGTATACTGTTGGTCATAGCATTTGAAAAAAGAAGAAGATTATTTTCACTATCTTTCTCCAAAACTCATATTTGCACTCATACCAGACAGTTCCATGCTCATACATAAAAATGTTTATGTTTATAATTTGTTTGTTGGCAAGTGTTGTACGCAAGTGGCTATAATGTAATTAACTCATTTGCCCCAATGCAATGTTCATAGCAAATTAAAATACCAGTTGCAAGTGTGAAGTCAATTACTTACTTGAAATTTCATGGGAGTTTTGCTGGGAGCCACAAAACCAATTGTCTCTGTAACTTTTTGTAACTCTATAATAAAGAGGAAAACGCGAAAGAAAAGGCAAAAGGGAAATTCCTTGCCAACAACAAAAACAGACGGCAGTCAACCACAGCCGCTGGTAAATGTCAAGTACTTGGAGCAAATGACGCAAGCTTAATACACATTTTCTGAAGTACTTTTAATGTTGTTATTTGTTTTTGCAGACATATATACATACGTATATGCGTCTGTTTTGGCTGCTTTTGTTTAAATTACTTTTTGCGTGAATATTACAAAAGGCAACAGAAAAATGTTGTTCCTCAACCCTAGAAATGAACATTTTTGCAAATGAAATTCGTATTAAGTTTATGTGTTGGATGTGGTGAAAATGACAAGAAAATAACAATAGCCAGCGCAAATGTGTTTTAATACTATTAAAAGGACTCTGGGCTCATATAAACATATTTACAAAAACAATGCAGACTCATACAGGTGCAGTTAAAGCGATTAAGTGCATATTAAGATTTACGTCAGAAATACTTACATACCTCTAGCAATTATAGCTGCTCTCGTGTAATTGAGAAGTAGGTATTACAAATGTTCCAACTTTATGAAAAATTTGTTATGAAAATATAATAAAGAAATAATTGGCGTATACGAGTACGCTTCAGTTACATGTTTGGCCGAGGTATTCTTCGAATTTGTGGCATGCGTCTTAATGTGGTTCCACAAATGGAAGATGCTTTTCTATGAGGACCTTTTTATTGGCCGAAATACTCTCGGAGATTTGCACTGCCTGCTGAGGAGCGACCCCTATTAGAAAAAACTTTTTCTATTATTTCATGTTCATGCACGGAGATTCGAACCTATGCACTCCCGAATGGTAATCACGCAAATATTAGCTTTCATGAATAACAAATAAGGAAGTTCTAAATTTATTGTAACATCAGACATCATATTTTAACGCACTGCTGGTCAAATGCGTATTCAAAATGTGCAAATAATGCTCCGAGTTAAGAGTGTTTTCTATAAATGCCAAGACTCCTACTCCTCTGCTTGAGATGCAACCCGATATCATGACAGACCATTTTCTAAATTTGACAGTCGGTATGATGTTATGACTCTCTAATGACTCTCATCACAGAATATGACGTCAACCCAGTTGGTTAAGATATTAGCATCGCATCAAGCAATGATTTCTTATTTGTGACGCAATATGATCTGGAGTACAGTCTCATAAGAAATAACACCACCACACTCTTCTCTGAGTTCTCTCGCAAGTGTTCTGGCAAAATTTGAGGATTTTGATCTAGTTTTCGTATCAATATGCGCTCTGCACGTTCGGTTATCTTTGGTTTATATTGCCTTTCGTGTTGCAAAAAATATTTCGGATAACCTTTGATTAAAAAAGAAGCGGTCCAAATCTTAAAATGTATATTGTTTAAACCTTTAGTTGAGATATTGTATTTATTTTCAATGGGTAAACTCTGAAGTTCCAGATTATTGAGTAGGCGCATTATCGATATCTTACCGTAAGCTCTTGCGAGTGCTTATGTTCAACTTTGCTCCCGACTTTCAGGAATTTGCTGAGCTTGTATACTAGGGTGGGTCGATCTCAAAATCGCTCATTGCTCTGTGAAAATCGTATTCTAGAGATCAAAATAAGAAACTTTGCCGAAGGAACCATACCTCTAAAACGAATTCTGATGTCCCCCAATTTGGGTCGAACGAAAAATCCCACTTTGACCCATTTAGAGTGCTCCAATCGAGTCCAAATGTATGACCGACCCCCACTAACTTTGGACGGCCGATCCACCCATGCCAGTTGCACACCCCCTGGAACTCCCCTGGGGGGTTCCCCATATAATCATTTCAAAATATCACCATTTTTGGCCTTTACACGAGAAAAGAAACTAAAAAGTTCGACCCAAATTGGGGGGCATCAGAATTCGTTTTAGAGGTATGGTTCCTTCGGCAAAGTTTCTTATTTTGATCTCTAGAATATGATTTTCACAGAGCAATGGGCGATTTTTTTGCCTCCCCACAAAAGACACTAAAAGTTCGACCCAAATTGGGGGACATCAGAATTCGTTTTAGAGGTATGGTTCCTTCGGCAAAATTTCTTATTTTGATCCCTAGAATATGATTTTCACAGAGCAATGCGCGATTTTTTTGCCTCCCCACAAATCGACCCGGCCTATTGTATACTGACTTGAAATCGGAGAGCTTAAGTTTTAACTTCCGCGAAGTTCAGCTACGTTTATAGTAACTTCGTTTTCAGTTCCGAGTGGGATCGTACTACATTGCAGTCGAGTTTAAAATTTTAAGCGTAAAGCTTACTTAGATATTGTTTCCATGTTTAAACTCTATCAATTATTTTATTATTAAATTTCAAAGAATAGGCAGCAACAAGCGGAGAAAAAAATCTGACATAATTTCTTATATTTCTTTTTATTTTGTTGTTGTTACTAATTTAAAAAATTTGAAACACATAAAAGAAATACATAACAAAAATGGAAATGAGTTTCAGCGGGGTCGACCTGTCGTTTTAAAACGTAACTGGATAGCCATTTCTTGACTGAGTTTTTAGTAAAAAATATAAAGAAAAAAAATTTTACTTGATTTCAACTCTTTTTATCAACTATTGACTCAGGTGAATCGACAAAAATGGATTAATTTTTCCTCAGACTTTTTGGTCGTAATTTTTATAATTTAATTACTCTTCCCCTTGATTATTTTCTGCTAACTTAACCTGCACTAAGTGCAATTTTAAGCTCACAAAATCGTTCCTAATCTCGTTATGACATAAAGCTTTTGCAATAAGCTTAAGAATTTGAGCTCAAAGAATATTATAAAGGGTGGTTTTAAGGGCCGATGTTGATTGTGAACCACACCTAAACGTCAAGTTTTTTTCTGCATTTCATTTAACATTTTTTAATTTCAGACTAATTCAATTTGAACCATGGAAAGATACATAATCAAGCAACGCGTTAAAATTATTCGAGCTTATTATGAAAACGGGCGTTCAAATCAAAATACATATCGCGAACTTCGTGATTTTTTCGGTCAATTTAATCGTCCAAAAGTACGTACAGTCGGAAAAGTTTAAGCAAACCGGGTCTGTAAGAGATGTGAAAACACCAGTGCTTACTCGTACAGCTCGTACTGCAGAAAATATTGCTGCTGTTCGCGATAGTGTGGTTGAAGAGCCGCCCACCTCAACTCGTCGTCGTGCCCAACAATTGCACCTCTCACGCTCGTCGTTGATGAACATTATGCATAAAGACTTGCATTTACTCGCTTACAAGGTGCAATTGACTCAAGAACTAAAGCCTTTTGACCATTTCAAGCGTCGTCAATGGTCAGAATGGTGGCAAGAAATGGCAACAGTGAATGACCAATTTTCGAAGAATATCATCATCAGTCATGCGGCACATTTTCACCTCAGTGGATTCGTTAATAAGCAGAATTGCCACATTTGGGCGAATGATAATCCAAGAGTGATTGCCGAAAAACCAATGCACCCACAAAGAGTTACTGTTTGGTGCGGTTTATGGGCCGGCGGCATCATTGGGCCGTATTTTTTCCAAAGTGAGCCCGTTGAGGCAGTTACTGTGAATAGTGTTCGCTATCGTGAGATGTTAATGGACTTTTTATGGCCCGAATTGGAACATATGGATGTGGGCGATATATGGTTTCAACAGGACGGTGCCACTTGTCACACAGCTAACGAAACAATGGCTCCTTTGCGCGAAAAAATTGATGGCCGAATAATCTCATAGCCGCCAAGATAATGTGATTTGACACCGTTGGACTTCTTTCTTTGTGGTTATTTGAAAGAAAAGATGTACGTCGATAAGCCAGCAACAATTCAAGAGCTAAAGGATGGGATAATTCGGCACATTAACGGCATAGAACCTCAATTATGCCTCAGCGTCATCGATAAATTGGACCATCGGATGGAGGTGTGCCGCCGAAGCCGCGGCGGCCATTTGGCCGATATTTTGTTCCACACGTAATTGAGCTATACTAATATTATCATAATAAAGAGATATGACAATAATTTCCTAAAAAAATTGTATTTTATTCAAAATCAACACCGGTCCTTGAAACTTAACAATGCCCTTAAGAGCATTTGAAGTGAAGCTCGAAATTATGTGAGTTCTTTCAACGTTTATTGTATGGGGCCCTATAACTAGTGATTCCTCGATATCTGTACTTGCAAGAAAATACTCGATACTTTTTCCGAAGCAAGTAATGTTGTTGGTGTTTGATATCGTTACTTTGTTGCAATATTTGTTATATGGCAACGCTGCAACTATCACTCATCATAAATTCATTCCATCATCTCAAAGTAGGCTGTGTAAATTTTAATTTACCGTTATATGGTATTTTCATATTAACTGTTCTGGTAACTTTTGCATGTAGTTGGCTTTAAGAAGTTGAGATTTTACAATTCCTACGAGTACAACATCTTTTCTTTGGAAAATCTTCGAAAAGGTTGACTCCAATAAATTTGCAGCCTGTAAAATATGTAATAAGAAGTTGAATTGTTCTGTCGCTAGCAAAAGACTTTTATTGTTTTTCAGATCCTTAGAAATCAAGGGATTAACGTGCATTATTCCCGGGATGACGAAAATGGTGTCATCAGACGCTTCCTCTTTTAAATATAACGAACAATATTGTGGCTTAAATGTTAGCCTAGCATCAAATAATATTGCCCAGATATTTGATGGGAGCTTTTGAGATGACTTCATGTCCCCCGATTGTGATATTATGTGAGCCAATAATATATGAGAGCACTCGTTCCCAGGACAGTCGGTTATTCCTTATCAGAACGACAGGGACTTATATTCGGCCAAAAATTGTCACTCCAGCAGCATTCCCCGTACATGTTTATGCTGCTACAACAACAACTACAACAGCTTGCATTGCATTGGTGAAGGATGATTCGTCTTCGGCACTTAGTTTTCCAAAATTCTCAGAAAACTTTTGGCCAACAAATTGTTGTGCACCACTCACTATCGATTTCTGTTTTGTTTCCGGCTTATATGGGCATAATAATAATTAACTTAGTTTTCTTTAAATACGACTTGAATCATATAAGATTACTTATTATTATTCACTACTACTTTCTTATTACTTATTTTATGGAGTAGATTAATTATTTTGTTTATTTTATTTTTTATTTTTATTTTTGCTTTATCATACATACATATCGAAATTCGGTGAACCATGAACACAAATGTTTTTGGAGTTGGTAGCGTTTCGTGAGCTAGAAGCACCAGCAGCATCTACGGCATGGATTGCAGGGAAGATAAAACTGACGGCGCGAAGTGAATATCATGGGCCTACCCGATTCTAGAGGCTGAGAGCTTGAGTAAAACAAGTCCGCTTTGTCGGTTTGTTTTGGTATATTTTTGTTAATTTTTGTTGAAAAGTTTATCTTAAATATTAAATGGTATATTTTTAAGGCATCTTTAAATGATTTCGGTTATTGAATTTTTACATTTGAAAAAGGTGAACCACAAAGCGGATCTCAGAATTAGGGATTGAGAATTGAATTTGCCGCTAATATTGACATCCCTAGTAGGTATACTGCATACTTGCTAAAAGAGCAAGCCCAAAAATGGCAAAAAGTGCGACTCAGAGAGGAATACTGTCATTATAATAACAACTACTGCAATACTAAAATCGCAAATAGGCATTGTGTGGCAAAAGTTTTATACAGAAACAAAATACACTAACACCAGCGCCAGTTGAAAGGCAACTTGGCAAAAGTGAACTTTATTAAAAAGTACTCAAAGCATCAAGTAATAAAATGCATAGCAGTTCGCGGCAACAACAACATGAATATGTAGTAACAATAACAAAACCAACAGCAAATCAATGTTGGTATAAGTAAATAAGCAGTAAAAAGTTTTGTAAATTATGGCATGGCAAAAAAATTAAAAGAGGGTATTGTTGGGCTGTGTAAGGACGGCTTACCTGGTAAGTTTTATTACTTCGGGAGACATATTATTTGTCTGTAGGTGCATACGGTTATATAGAGTGCGAGGTCGCAAACACTAATGAAAATACTGTAAATATTCAACACAATCTAATATTTTTACAGTCGCAATTATGAAAGTTACGTATACGCCACGCACAACCACGAACAAAATTTTCTCTAACGAATGTGAAAAGAGCAAATATGTATATAAGGAGGCGTAGAGTCAAGAATCAGATCAGTTACATACTTATCTGAGGCTGAAGGTAATCAATATTTATGATACGATATAATTGGAAATTATCTGTTCTGTACGCGTATTTTTCGCCTTTCCGCACAACCGGTTTTTTAAACACGAATTTTCTTGGCTTAAATGCTTTCAGATATTGCTTATTGCCCATTGGACTTTTACGTTAAAAGCCTCCCTCTAAGTCATTACTATAACAAATAATTTTGTTTTCAACTTTCATATAGCATTCTCGTCAAGACTCGTGGTATTATCGGGAAAAAGTGCTTGAAAGCCAAGGATTACACCTTGGCGCTTCAAAAACATGTGTGCGAATAGACAAATCTGAGAACGATACATGCAAGGCTATAGGTTAATGAGCTTCAATTCTTAGTATTGTATTAGAAATTAATGTAGATACCAGAAGTATGGGCGGACATTTAGCCTTAGTATATATAAAAGAGGACAAGTCGCGTGCTCGTACAAACAGAGTGACAGACAAACATATCTGGCTAAATCGTCTTCTCGCTTCAATCTGAGCATTTCCGTTTATGCATTTACCTCGATTTCTTGCATGAAGAAAACTATATATATAAAAAACGAAGAACCAAATCTTCAAAACCCGTTAGTTTGCTGATAAATGTTCATTAAGCGTTTTTTGCTTCTATTAGTTCTCCTTAAATATTTAATATTATTTTAATTAACACCCTGCTAGTGTTTAGTAACAGCGCTGGCATCTGCACAGAGGCATCTTTATCTCTGGCATCTTCACAACAAATTCTATTAGCAGCAGATTAGGTTTGATTGATGGTTGATCACCTTCACCTGGTCCAGAGTTTTGCCAAGAGAGTGTAAAGAGGTGTAAACCTTAAGTCCCACTCATGAGAATTCTGAATGAGGAAAGGAGCACCATACCAATGTAAAGGCTGTTCAATTTAGAGGGCTCAGATTTTAAATGAATGGGCAATATTTATTATTTTTGTTTAGAATACTTCACGATATATATTTTTTAAAGATAATAACAAAGATAAAGGTGCGCCGTAATGCGGCTATCTGTAAACACCAATTTTGAATGACTCGCTGGAGGAGTCGCTTGGAGATACCAACCGATCTGGTGAGTAACTTTAGTAATGTTGGCTTCCAGTACTTCAATCGATGCTGGTTTATCCAAAAAGTATTTATATAGACTTTGCATACTCGTAGAAATAAAAATCAATCTTAGTGGCCACTCCACTGGTCCGAGATGAGAGACAAATTGCTCCCCGAAACAACGATGTAGTAAATCTATTTTTTATGGGCTGTATTGGCAAATGTTATGGAGATCGCGGGATTCAATTTGCGGCATCAAAAAGTCGTTTATCATGGCGCGATAGCGTTCGCCATGCACTGTTGCACTGTCGCCAGCCTTGTCTTTGAAAAAATATGTGCTGATGATTCCTGAGTCTATATATATATATAAATATATTTCCGTAGTTGCTAGGTAGAACCAACAGTCTTAAGCATAGGCCGCACCAAATGTTTGTTTTCAATAGATGTATTGGATGCCCTTGAATGGCTTCGGTTTACTCTTCAGCCTAAATATTCTTATTGACGTAGCCACTAAGCACCATAAGTTGACCTGAGCGCGCGACGTGTACTTTTCACAGAGCGTCGATTTTTGTAATGCAATTGTACGATTTGTAAACGTTGTTGAGGCGCAAGTCTTTCCATGATGAAATGCCAATAAATACTGAAAAAATTTACGTATTTAGTTTGGCAGTAGTTACGCGTGATCCGTCCAAACAAAAATCCTATTGGAAAAAGTACCTCCAATCTGATCACCCTTTAACATTAATGGCGTTCAGGTTGTCCTTCATAATGGCTTCGTAACACTTGCTCTACAGACTCCTTCCTTTTCTACAGTTTAGGTTAGTATTAGTATAAAACTGTGCCCCCAACTACTAATTTACAAACTACTTTTGTGAGCATAAATACATAGTTACTGAATTTTTGGCATAGAGACTTGTCTGGTAGCTTTGTTTTAAGATAGTTGAGGTAAGGATGGACAACCGAGTATGGGCGGTTGATCGATGATTAGTTTGCATCAGGTTTAGTTAGCTCATCCACTCACTCATTTCCTATCCTCGGTAAGACGTAGCCCTAGCCGATAGTTAGTCAACTGTTGATACAAAGCTCAACAATTTAGGTTCTATATGGCCACACCCAAATCGAATTGGTCATTGCAGCCATTATCACCCTACTATAACTAGCAGTATTATCTAAAATTCTTGTGGACAATTGTCACATATTTCACCATATTATTAGGGGTCAACTGTTATAGGAAATAACCATTTCTTGCAATTTTTTTATTAATTCATATTCGCTTTAAAAATCAACCAACATCTTTAAATTAATAATCAATATGCACGCACAAGCTTCTGGCAAAATGATTACACACATGTTTTCCGCCGCCTATTTTTGGTATATTTTTGCTGCCTTCTTACTTACCTGTTCATAAAACTGTAAGATAAGGGTAAGGTAGAAAATATGAACTAACCCACATTAATACAAAACTTAAAACTAAATATTGGTTTGAAAAAATGCATTAGGATAAGTGACATGGCAAGGGGAAGCATGTCTTCCACTCATCTTTTAGGAAACACATTCACAACAATGCTTGTGCATGCCTAAGAACATATACGAGTATTCAAGGACAGGTGAGCCAGCGGTAATTCAAGAATGCATTACGCAGATGACAGTTTCTATGTACCGCAAGCGTATTTCAACAATGGGGAAAAATTCAAATTTTGTTAAGGACCGAAGCAAGAACTTTGCGTTTAAAATCATACGAGTGCAGCAAGCGAGCGAAAACAAAGCAAATAGGAAATGCAAATAGTAAACGCTTGATGTGGTATACACCAGATGACACAATGTGGCCTAGTGTGGTTTGTCATTTTACTGATGGCTTACCAAATCAATTTCTTCAAGTGAAATTTTTATTAATCGCGTATGATGAAAGTTTTTTTTTTTGATAATCCCTAACAAATCCATCGACAATATAAGCATTTACACGCCATGGACAGAAATACTCGCCACCACGTAAAAAAATCGTTATTTGCCTTTGTGCCATTCTGAAGTGAACTTACAAGTTTTACTTGTTTACTGTTACTTTTTTTGGGTCAATTTATGTGAATCGATTATACAGTGACTATCGTCCGACATTTATAGAGAAAATTTCAAATTTTTCCGTAAGTTTCCCTCTCGAGAAGAGAGAAAATTTATAAGTTACAGAGCGTGTTCAAGCGAAATAGGAAGTAAATTGAAGACAATCCAATTAAAAATTAATAATAATTTCTTTATAAAGGTGCTAATTCAAAAAAACAAACGTTGTACAGAAATAAATGCGGTATCATTTGATCATAGTGCTCGAATTTGATAAAAACCAATTAGAGAAATAATTGCGCTATCATTTACCATAAATTTGATCAAGTAAGTATGGAGAATACGCACAACTCTTCGCAAGCAACAGCACTTATATATGTACTTTGCATAGTGAGAACAGAAACGAACTTATGACCAGATTCCTTATTTCTTTGGATTATTTTACAGGGTCTTCCAAGAACGAATTGCAATGGTGGGATTTTTTTTTTTTTGTTTTTTGCACTAGCCTGCCATCCCAGAGGTTGTGGGCTCGAATCCCAGGTTAAGCACGGTCATCGCACTTCTCCAAATTTCCCTACTCTCCCTGTTTCTAAAAAAAAAAAACAAATAACAAAAAAAAAATCCATTCCAACCTTACTCCCGCTCAATTTGCATTGTGGCTTCTAAAACAAGCAAAACTCAAATAGTTACACATTACATTAGTAGCGCCAGCAAGAGGAAGCGGACAACCGCGGTAATAGCGCAGACAGACTAAATTTAGCGAAGTCCTCAACCATCTGTGCGATTCTCCTGCCAAAAAAATTTGAGACACAGC
>JAYXIM010026637.1:0-19447 GCA_037575425.1 Anastrepha fraterculus
GAACTTGAGTCTGGTGGGGAGCTACTCGCAGAAAACTTATCCGGCGACCATTTCTTCTAACTTCAAGACATCCATGAACAGGTTCACTAAGCTCTGGTTTCAAATGCTTATACGAAAAGAAGTTTCTTATAAAAATATTACGGCTAAATCGTTAAATCTGGATTGTATTGATTTGGGGATAAGTTTTTTCCACGCCAAACAGGACACACTGGCATTGCGTCGATTCTGTTGGTCAACGTAATATGCGCTGAAAATCGTTTTACCCCTTTCAAAGTATTCAATATGAAAGACCTTCTTATGAAAAGTCTTCTTCGGCTTCCATCCATAACCAGAACACCTCAGTGTTGCCTGTTTATTTTCCTTTGATGTATCCATACTTCGACGATGATTACAAGACAGCGCAGAATTCACTCCTTAGAAATCATGAAGTAATGACGTTTCTTGTCAGCTATGAGTAAATATGGCACTTATCTTACGGATAGTTTTTCAATATACAAATATTCACACCCAAATTCACATTTCCGAATGTTGCAAAATTTGAAATAAATTATTTTTTAATAACATTTTTGTCCATAAAGAGTCACTAGACGTATAAATATTTGGAAACGTTATTATGTCGGCGTTGGGAAAAAATTGCGCATTTAAACAAATTTAGCTTAATTAATTTCCCCTACCCTCAATGTATTTAAAAACATTAAAAATCTGTGCGGGTTTTATACTTTTTTAATGAATTTTAGCAGATTAAACCTAGCACATGGACCTGTTTACTCCTTTAGCAGAAGTTATGCACATCCATACACCTGGCGACAAAACGATCTCATATTAAATCCAAGTACTGTGTGAACTCCATTTCTTGACTTGTCTCAGTTCTTAGTCTACAACAATTTTGAGAAGAACCAGAACGAAAGGCGTGAATTATATACAGGAAATTTCAGTAAATCGCAAAACTGCGAATTCTTATATGCTCCCTTATTTTCAGTGAAATCCAATCGCCTAAAATTGTATGATATTAATTTTTCACACAAATAATAGAAAATGGGAACAAATTTAACTGTTTTTTATAAAAGTATAGCTTGTTGTCTAATTAAAGCCATATAAATGCAATTTTCGAATTTTATATTGTACAAAAATAAATATAAGCATTCATACATACATGCACATAATCTGTAAGAATTTAATAAACCCCTTTGGCTGCCAAGCTTGTAAACTATTTACCGAGTAGTACTGTATTTACAGGTGCGCAAATTCCCTAAAATACAAATTTATATTGAATGCTAAACAAGCGCCCAAACATACCAGCAAATGTATGAATATGCATTCATGGTGTGCGTATACGTGAGTATAAAATGTGGCTTTACATATGGAAAAGCTGAAGAATATGTGCATGCATATGCATTTGTGCCTACAGCAGCGGCAAAGTAAGCAACGAATATATGTATTTCGATGAGTATGGAAAATATGCGAAAAAGCTGATGCACAAACAAGTACACATATACAAAATACTGAAAAGTAACCGGCGGCAAAAATATTTATTTGAATTCAGAAAACTGCAATTGCACGTAGCAGTCGGAAAATGTGCACAATGACAAACGGAGGCATCGATTCAATGGCAGCCAATGTGTACCATAGGAATTCACAATTACTTAAGTGCATGTACATATGCATGTGAAAATAAATTCAATAAAAAATATTGGAAAATTATTGAGTGACCACCTAAAGGGTTTTCCAATAAGAGGTGTAATTCCCGCGCCGTCTTGTTGAAAATAAACGTTATCCAGATCAATATCATCCAATTCCGGCCATAAAAAATCGTTAATCATCTCTCGATAGCGCAATCCATTCACCGTAACTGTTGTTCCAGCTTCAGTAAGGTCCAATGACTCCGCCGGACCATAAATCGCACCAAACAGTCACACGTTGAGGTTAGAGAGGCTTTTCAACAATAACTCTTGGATTTTCTGAGCCCCAGATCCGACAATTTTGCTGGTTGACGAAGCCACCGAGGTGGAAATGGGCCTCATCACTCAAGATGATTTTTCGAAGAAATTCTGGATAATTTTCATGCATTTCAACGACCCAATCAGCAAAGACATGACGTTGTTGATGATCGGCCGGCTTGAGTTCTTGTGTTAAGTGGACTTTATGAGCCTTAAGACCCAAATCTTTATGCAAAATACGGTGTAATGACGTTTGTGGAATTCGAAAGCACGGCGAGTAATGGACAAACCTGTGTTTTCTTCAACACTTTGAGCTACAACAGCATTATTTTCGGCGGTTTTTGAGCGACGTGCACGGGTTTTATTCTTAACATCACTAACGTGTTCCAACAGCTCAAATATTTTCACCAATTTCTGTATTGCGGTTCGACAAGATACTTCACGATGACCCAAAAATATTCGAGTTTTACGAACCGTCTCTGCCAAATTTTCACCATTTTTATAGTGTTAATGGCGTAGTTTCTACTTGTCAAATATTAAAAAATGACAGCTTCTAAAGTAACATCTACCGAAATAGCGGGATATTCAAAATAACACCTGTTATTGGAAAACCCTTTACATACATAGAGACAAAATGTCAAAATTGTTAAATAAAATCAATTAAAATACCGATGATGTTAACATGAGATAAATAAAAGATGCTAAAGAACTTGAGGACAGTCGCCGTAGCCGAATGGATTGGTGCGTGACTAAGATTCGAAGTCGCCTATGTACGAAACTCCATACATGAGACATGAAAGGAAAACGTTTTTTCTAGTAGCGGTCGACCCTCGCCAGGCAATGGCAAACATCCGAGTGTATTTCTAGCACGAAAAAGATCCTCATTAAAAACCATTTCCCCATTCAGGTTCGGCTTAAAACAGTAGGTCCCTCCTTTTATAGAACAACATTAAGACGCACGCCACAAATAAGAGGAGGAGCTCGCCAAAGCACTTAACAAAAGTGTACGCGCCGATTATTTTATTACATTTTTTTTTAGGAATTTGAGGAACAGGTTCTATAAATAATACTTTCGTTAATCGAAAGGTTCTAAACGCTAGGTAAACTACTGCAGAATAGAACGCTCAAAAATTCGAGCCTTTAAATTTTTTTTGATTATAATCTGGTAGATAATTTCATGGTACTAATTTTTTGAATTTAATATCCGGCATATGTCCGCCGTGGCTACGAGTTACATGGTATATTTCAATTGCAGTCCAATTTTTTACTACTGGCTTGAATGGCGGCTTGAATATTGCAAAAAGTCGATTGTCAAGCGCGGCACGTTACGCCGTCTTGTTTGAACCAAATGTAGTCGAGGTTTAGCTAATTAATTTTTAGAAACAAAAATTCAGTCAACATGGCTCGATAGCACTCGCCATTCACAGTAACAGTAACTCCCTACTCATTTCGAAAGAAACAAGAACCGATGATGCCGCCAGTGCACTATGAACTTCGCTAACAATTTTTTTTTTTTGCTTTTTTCTAAGTAAATTTCCACAATTTGGAAGCGTTCTTTTGACCTTAAACGATTCATGGTGACTTCCCAAACCTTATTGAACAGATAGTTTGCAATTACCAGCTTTCAAACCAAAATTATCGATTTCGACATTTCTCATGCAAAATGCAAATTTTTCATATAATAAAAAAAAATACTCAAATACAAAACTGTCCTTATACTTAAATAAATTTCTTATTTTATCAATGGTAGTTTTGGCAACTATTCTTGAGAATTATCCCAATAGCTGTCAAAGAAGCGCTTTTAAACCTGTCACCGCTAATGAATGAAATATTTAAAGGAGGGGTTCTTACTGGTCGCCTGAATATCTTAAACAAGGTCGAACATGCAACACGCATTATGACTCATATGAATAGCCACAGGGAACCTGTACACTATTTTACTAAGAGATGTAAGGTTATCTTGCCATCTCGGCAAAAGAAGGTTCGAGAAAGTAAAACATTAAATTACTTTCGGACAGTCAATCAGTCCTCAAAGACTTAAGTACTTTTAAGCTTAATTCAAAAGTCCTTATAAAATGCAACAATGCACTCAGCAATGCACCGAACATGAAGGACACGAAGAAACGCGTAAGACAGACTTTTATGCCAAAAAAGGGGCGGAAGGGTCATTTATTGGACCAACCCTATTTTTCTGCTTTAGCAAAAACAACCCGAAATAGGAAACAAAAAATGGAGCCATTAACCGACAAGGAAATACTGGTACGGCACAAACGGCCTCAATCACTCCAAAGAGTTCTGAGGAGCACTTACAAGAGACTTTGCCTGCAATGAACATTTCAGTACAATAGGACTATTTAGCATTAGTTTATGCAGGTTCTGTTGTTATGAAGAGGAGTCCATGGAACACTTAATCACCAATTGCGAAGCATTAGATCACAGGAGACACAGAATTTTAGGCTTGTACTTACTAGAAGATTATAGCTTACAAATGCTGCCTCCTAAGGAGCTGGTTCCATTCCTCGCAATACGAAATATTAAAATCAAGCACTTAGGGGCGCATAATAGATGAATCGGGTCGCTGTACCTGCGCATATAAGAATTGAAATATAAAAATCGCACAAGTAAATGTTTGCTGCCTGCAAATATATTTCAAATCTTAAAAACAGTACAGCCTTTCATTACCATTTAAAAGCTAATACACCTGTACTTATGTAGATATGTATGTACATATATGACTATAAACTCACGCGTCATAACAGCAATTTTAAAAACTTGTTAGCTGGAATTTGGGACAAATAACAAAAACAATAAAGACATATCAACAATTACAAAAGCTCCATCATTTCACCGAACCGAGATCCCAAATGCAGATGCCCACACACACTTCTCTACACAGCCTCATATCTGGTAGTGTCCTTTTAACCCATAGCATAATACAAAGTGATGCTGTGTCAAAGCAACAGGACACACATCTCTATTGTTGGGTATAAAGACCTCTACCCTCGATTTTGTCGTAGTGAGCAACAACAGCTTCGTAGCGTTCTCAATTACATTGTAATGCTTGTTATCACCGTTTTGGGATCCTTGCTACTTACTACACTCGCACTTACTTAGCACTTTTTTATCTATTACATTGTACAGCTTAGATGACAATGATGAAGATGTTATCTTCTACGAATAACAAAAGAAAGTGCAATGAAAAATTGCACTTTGACAACAAGCAGGTTGCTCCTTAGTGATTTTTTTTGATGCCCTCAGATATACAGGTGCTTGGTCTTTAACCCCATAAAATGGCAGCAAATGCGGGCAAAGCACAGCAGCTGTCAATTCACCTTTCTACCAGCAATGTTGCACTTATTTTGCTTTTATTGTCATTTTTGCTGTTGCTGTGGTTACTTACTGATTTATTATGAGCAAAATCCTTAGTCTGCACGTTGCTGACATAGCCTTTTAATGCAACATATTGACAACTTTGTGAAATATTTTCTACACAATATGCAAGATTGCTTCTTGAAAAGCAGATACACTCTTCATTTGGCATAAATTTGTCACAGGCAACGGTGGGTTTCACCTTTTATTTACTTTATCTGTCAACACAAAGATTTAGAGCAGCAAGTGAGTGATAAGTCGCTTGGAGATACTTGAAATTTATTTTTGTGTACTGTTAGCCCAGTTGCAAAAATTTATAATTTTAATTGAGTCTTAAATTCAATCAAAGAACCATGAAAGCGGAACTTTCTCCACCCATATTCCACCAAGGGAGGAGTGGACCGGGGGCAACACCTGGGGACAGGGCCTCGTTAACCTGTTCACGGATGGCTCGAAGTTGGACGGTAGGGTTGGAGGAGGAGTATTCTGCAAAGAGCTCCCCATCAAACTCAAATTCAGGCTACCGGATCACTGCAGTGTGTTCCAAGCAGAGGTGGCCGCAATTAAAGAAGCAGCTGACTGGCTACTTACTTGCGTAACAACTGTTAAGAAGGTAAATATTTTCTCCGATAGCCAAGCGGCCATCAGGGCCCTAGGCTCTATTATGGTGCATTCGAAGCTGGTCACGGAATTTCTGGTCTCACTCTCGATTGCATCAGAATTCTTCGACATGAATATAATTTGGGTACCTGGTCACAGTGACATTGCAGGAAACTGCGAAGCCGACGAGCTGGCCAGACAGGGGACCTGTGCGGCAATGTGCCCGCGAAAGGAGAGGATCTGGATCCCCTTGACAACCTGCGCTCTACTCATGGAAGGAGCTATGCACCAACTCAGCGAACGCTGGGCAAGTCCACGAACGTGTAGGGTCGCGAAGTCCTTCTGGCCACGTTTGGATAGGAGGCGTTCGAGGGATATCCTGGGAATGACAAAATGTCATCTCTCAAATTTCGTGGGCATCATCACGGGGCACTGTCCGCGAGGTACACATGCCGTGAGACTCGGAATCACTTCGAGTCCTTTTTGCGTCAGCTGCATGGAGGATGAGGTGGAATCATCTCAGCATATGCTCCTTAGCTGCCCAGCCTTCGCGGGACTAAGATTCAAGTATCTTGGTTCTCATTTCTTTTCTGCGCCTGCTGATATAGCAGGTGTTGATAACAAAAATCTGATGAACTACATCAGCAGCATAATGAGGTTAACACAACCGCGGACTAGTCACCGTTCGTAGTCCACAATCACTCACCACTCCCCCATCCCTTCCCTTCCTCCTCCTTCTCTGTCCTTAAATGGTATCACAAAGGACGAACCAAACTATTTCGTCCAAGTGGGCCCTACTCTCTGGGCAACCATTATAACCTAACCTAACCTAACCATGAAAGTCGAAGAATTTAAATACAGCCTACGACGAGGGATAGCACTTAAATATTTTGACCAGTTTTGACTATTCTTCTGTATTTTTTTGTGCCCATTATTAATGTCACTGTCTATCAAAAACCATATAAATCCAATCTAAATTTCGGACATTTGTTGTATGTAGAAAAATAGAAAATCCGCCACGCCTTCAGGGAAAGGTAGCTAGGTAGGTAGGAGAAATGGTTGAAGCGCCAGTCTGGAACTCCTCAACTACTACTAAAGCGCCGTTTTGATATCATAATGAAACTTCCAACAGGCAGATATCCACAGCCAGCCAGATCTGTTGATATAATGGAGAAGATTGATGGGATTTAGATTGGCGAACTGCCTCAGGCTGTAGAAGAAAGGAGCACCCAGTGATCTTAATCGTCTAGCTGTCTAACCCGAACATTTACAGAGAAAGTGCTCAACAGTCTCCTTCTCTGAAAGGTCCCCACAGCTTCTACAATGGGGGTTAAGTGGTAACCATGGCATTACCGCGTTTGTGCCGATCGTCCAGTGACCGGTAAACCCAGCTATGAGTTTGGAAATTGAATAGCGAGGAGTGCAAAGGACTTTCTGAGTCCTCCGTATATTGTACTGAGGCCAAAGGGTTTTCGAAATAGCACATGAAGAAATGGAGCTTTCTCTTTTTTGTGCTTTCCTGAGAAATAATTTTGCAGTTCCCCTTTAACAGCTGCCAGGGAGATGCCGATGTCCGGGTAGGAGGTCTCTGAGGCTAATTCAGTCCCCTTTCCGGCAAGCTCATCAGCAATTTTATTTCCCTCTATGTTCCTATGTCCTGGAACCCAGATTAGGGAAATGTTACCTGCACACCCAATCCTCCTCTTTACAGGAGTTTTCTAGTTTCGTTCTGCACCATGGCGTCGTCAGAGCCTTGATCGCGGCTTGTCTATTGGAGAAAATGTGAATATCTCGCTCGCTCCCGCATTCCCTAAGCATTTTGCATGCTTGTAGGATCGCAAAGATTTCTACCTGAAAGCACTATTCGGCAGCTTGAAGGTGATAGATAAATTGGCTGATTTAGAGAAAACAATTATTAGAAATTCATGGCGTTTTAAGCAAATTCAAACTACCAATTTTTTGGACTAGAAACGGCGAATCAAAAATCTTTCGGGAACTTCAAATTAAAATCAAAGAGTTTGGCTGAAGTTAGATATACTTGCAAAATTGGATTTATATGGTTTTTTAGATAATGAACTTTTATCAAAAAATTATAAGTATTCCAAACAGAAAATGTTAAAATAATCATAACTGCTGTCATGTTGACGTTCTGTCATTTTGGGACACTTCCGCCGCCACGTCATAATCGCTGAAAGCCGATCTATTATTGGCCACACCTTCTCAATTCTTTTCACTATGGCTTAACTCATGGAGAGTATAGGTTGTAGAGGATAATGTAAAGTTATTATTAGAAATGTACACAGAGGCTCCAAATAGTATTTGTTTGCGTTTAAGGTATGCAGTATTTCATAAGAAATCATTGAAGTTATCGAAGCCACTCACCAAAAAGTAGGGTCTGTTAAATACTATAAAGATCTATCGAAAAATAGGTAATAGCATAATTTTCAAGCGGTTGTTTAATTAAAAAATATTTTCAACAATTATATTTTCAGTCTCAAAGTTCATATAATTGGCTCTTACACTCTTTGTTTGGTGCTTCGCCGGCAAATGAGAAACTTTTGACCATTGCCTACCGACCGCTATTAGAAAAAACCTTGTCTATATTTAGGTGTTTCATACCTAAGGTTTCGAATCCGGTCAATACCTAATGGTAGTCTCACACCAAGCCGTTCGGCTACGGCAGCCATTTAAGTTTTTTTTTAAGCTAGAGTGTACCGAAAATTAAAAAAAAAAGTAGTTAAGAAAAAACGTTTTAAAAGTGGTATCCAGCACTTAACGAGAGACGCTCACTGTCTCGATCACTTCAGAGTGAGTCAGAGTTCGTATTGAAAACTTTGGGAAAGTTTTTGATTAGTTCCGCAGCGGGTTTTAATTTGTTTCAAAGTAATTTTGACATCCTAACGAGTCAATTTATTCGATTAGGACTTTTTTTCAAAACTGTCATCATTAGCATTTATTTGTCGGGTGATTATTCCCCAAGTAATGATTACTTCACAAGTATGTGGGAACTTTAAATTGTTCACTTTTATGGTTTCTTTCATGTTAA
Organism: Anastrepha fraterculus; assembly: GCA_037575425.1. Lineage (NCBI taxonomy): Eukaryota > Metazoa > Arthropoda > Insecta > Diptera > Tephritidae > Anastrepha > Anastrepha fraterculus. The sequence goes on from JAYXIM010026637.1 coordinate 8,953, forward strand.
TGAGGGTTGAAACGCAGGTATACTGAAATATTGTTGCTTATAACTCGTCAAGACATCTTTTCTAATGTTCACCATACTACCAGCAGTCACCATCAGCATTTAGCTGTCCATTGAGTTTGTATGTATATGTGTGTATATTGAAAGTATTTCTACATACCTATATAAAAACATTTAACTTTTTGACTCTGGTATCGCTTTAAACAGCTTGATTAATGATTGCAGGTTAAGCAGCCTGGTGAAAATACCATTAGACATGGAACGCTCCTTTTAAATTTCATCATTAGTCTGGAACATTTTTCACTAAAATCCTCCTAAAATAAAGATTTGCCCAATTTTTTGTTTTGAATTTTAAATATTTTAGGTTTGAGCAATACATTCCCGTGAAAATATCCATTAAGCAAAGAAAAAAGAGTTGAAAGGAAGTAAGCACAGTTATGCGTTTTTGTATGAAATACTGTATACATACATACATTCATACTTACATACATATATGCTGTGGAGTAGTATGAAAAGCTCTACGAAGCGCATCAATAAATCACCGGCAACTGTCAAGAAAATGTAAATCAAAAAAAATGGTAAGAATGCATACGGTGAGCAAAAAAATTCAAAATAAATACATTCTGTAGAAAAAATTCCAAGAATTGTTCATTTAAAAAGCGCGCGCGTTACACATATGTCTAAATTTTTATGCTGGAATATTCTAACAACTGTCCTCTGTAGTATCGCAAATTTTGAGCGTAATCCGTCAATTAGCTTCCTTTTGGCATTTCATTATATCAGTCAACCGCAGGTGTGCTCTGCGATTTGCACTATGGATAAAAATATCAAATAAAGAATTTGTCTTAAATTTTGTGTTTTGTACGGGATTTTGTGTGCCGAATTGTTGAAAATGTTACGGAAAGCCTTTGACGGGTGTGGTTTATTAAACTCACGGGTGTACGAGTGATATAAGGCTTTAGGCCGAGAAGTCGTTGAAGATTTGCCCCGTTCTGGTCGCCCATCAACATCTTCAACGGATGAAAACGTCGACAAAGTCAAGGGAATGGTGTTGGAAAACCATCATTTAAGTTTAAGGGAGGCAGCTCATGACATTAGCGTGTCTCCCGAATCGATTCGCAACATTTTACACGATCGATGACGCATGCGACGCGTGGCTGTTCGACTCGTTCCAAGACAGTTGAACTTCTTTCAAAAAATTCATCGAAAGAAGGTGGCTGAAGACATGCTTGAGCAAGTGAATTCGGACTCAACGTTTATTCAGCGCATCTAAACAGGCGATGAGACGTGGGTTTATGAGTTTTACATGCAAACCAGTCAACAGGCGGCTGAATGGCGCTATCCATATGAACCGAAACCCAAAAAACCACGTCAACGTCGGTCAAAAGTGACATGGTGTTGTGCACTCGGAATTCTTTTCAAACGGTTCTACGGTAAATAAAAAATATTATTTGGAAATTATGCCACGTTTGAGAAAGAATGTGTGAATGGAGCCTATTTTGAAGGCGACAAAATAGATTTTGCTGATTAAACAATTATTTTGCGATTTATTAAACAATTCCCGGTAGTTTTTAGACAGAATGTATTTTAAATAGAAAAAAATGTAGTGAAAGGGTATAAAAGTGTGCCAACTTTTTAACTGCTCCTGGCTTATTTACCAAAATTTACCCAAACATGCGTGCAAATCATACTTAAAAAAATATGAAAAGAAATAGACATCAATTACTTTCTCGGTATGTGGCTGTAGTGATCGATATCGCGAAACAATTTAAAGTTTATGCTTGTTATTAAGATGACATTTCACACTAGAAAAATTCTTTTGCTGTTCTTCGTTTGTTCCATTAAGTTGTTACAGGGTGTTTACAATGGAAGTTCGGTATATTTTCCAGTTTTTCTTTAATAAAGGCAAAAGTGCAAGCATGCCGCTGAAGGTAGTAGTCTGGTCAAATACTCAATTTTATTAAAAATTTAATTTTATGTATTTTTTTTTGGAAAACATACCTTTTTTCAAAAGTCCGCCATTTTGTTATTTTTCAAAAAAAATTGTGTCAAAATGACAAGCGTACAGAATAATAATCATTTTTCGTTTCAGATGACCTGAAGAGCCAAAATCCTGTTGACAAGTCACCTATCTTTCTTTTAAGACGCTTACTTTGGTGCGACCCTACTACAAAAATATATGTCAAAAAAAATTGTTTTTTTTATACTATTTGATGTCAATAATAACATACTATAAACTCAAAACGATCGCATTTTATTTTCTTTAAAAAAAATTCATAAAAATTAAAAAATATCTATAAAAAACGAGTATTTGACCAGACTACTACCTGAAGTTGTTTTTTTTTTCATAAAGCTATTTTCGTATTGTTATTTTGTTTAACAGAAAAACAAAATAAAATTGAAAGTAAGAAAATCCGTTGGTTGTGCGCGTCTTTATTTTGCTTACTATAATTTTCGGTCAGCACAAATTCACAAAACGTCCGCTGGATTTGATTTAATCCCGGCTGAAGTCCTTCGTAATCAGGCAAAAAATTCCATTGCCTATTTGACGAGTTTATTTAACAAGTGCCTCAACTTTAAATACGTACCTATGTATTGGAAATTCGCCAAAGTTACTATGATACCCGAGCCTGGTAAATCACCCAACGAAATGTCCTCCTGCAGGACAATGTCTCTGTTACCACCAAAAGATCAAGTCCATATTGCCTACAAAATAATGTGAGGTGCTGTCATATCTTAATGATAGAGATTTTTGAACAAAACACGAAAATGTATATTCGTCTTTAAAATTAATTTTGGGTCCTCTACTATATCTTCTGCGTACCCACGACCTATCATCGGCAAATCATCAAGTAACTGCAGCATTTGCGGATGACACTGCCATACTTGCAGTCGCTAACACTATCGAAAACTCAAAGAATAAACTACAAGAAGCTGTTAACCATATTCCTACATGGGCTAAAAAACGGAGCTTAAGCCTAAACAAAGGCAAGTCATATAGTTTTTTCCCTAAAAACGCTACTTACAAGCCAATTTTCATCAATGCGTCGATATTCCCATACGTTGACGAGGCCTAATAACCGGGCGCTGGAAAGCTCAAGTCAAGAAAACTAAATTACTTACATATTTACAAACAAACACTAGGATCTGTTTAGACTTACGGTATTCAATCTGCGGATTCGCCAGCTAAAAGTACATCACTTCTATCCAAAGTCTGCAAAACAGAAGCATGCGGATCATAGTAAAAGCAACATGCTATATAAGGAATAGCGACCTTCATCATGATCTGTAACTGAAGTAAAGAAGCAATTAGCCATAGATAACAAACGAAAGCTCAACTAATGAAAAGCGAGAAATGAAGACAAGTGACCACTATGATGTCGGCTGCTACGACTGTTACAGACAGACTAATAAGACTATTACACCATGGAACGCTAACAGGCTATCACATCATTCTCTCGAAATAAAACCATCCCTACTCGACCAGAATATGGGCATTCTCTTAATTTCGGAAACACATTTCTCCACAAAAAGTTTTCTTAAAGTCCAAAATTATAAATTGTATATACTGCTCACGGATGCTCAGGTATCCTGATTAAGACAAAAATTAACCACCTGGAATCAAATGCATATTGCACAAGTGAGATATAAACCACAAGCCTTGTGGTATTTGACCATTTCGGACTTCTATGTACAACTCACCCAAACACGAGATAAAACCATATCTATAAAGGGTGTTCTTTAAAACTCGCAGGAACAATTTTTTTGCTGGCGGTGATTTCAAGGTTAAATACGCCCAATGAAGATCCCGTCTTATATCACTACTCTCAGCAATGCAAATACTAAATCTTAACACAATCTTCACTGGTGAGCCCACTTATTGACCTTCAGATGTAAGAAAGAAACCTGATTTGATAGATTTTTTCATTACAAAAGTGGTAGGCCCCGCAATGCACAATGCAAGTCTTGCTTTGATTAGCTATCGGAACGCTCCTTACTCTCTTAGAATACTAGCACAATATGAATCAAAAATTCACTCCCTAGAATAACAAAACTTATTGATTCAATTAAAAAAAAACAAGTCGCCAACTCTCTAAATATCAAACTCGCACTAAAAACGGATGATGATATCAATGAAGCAACGGAACACTTCATTAAATGCGTACAATACTTTGTCTGGGCCCCAATGCAAATACACAAATTTACAAAAAAAGACTATGCCGTCCTTTCGAGAGGTTTCTCCTGAGAGATACTGAGAAACACAAAAGTACATATTTCGAAGACCTCGATACTACTTCACTGCAGCAAATAAACTACTCTCTGTGGAAGGCGACCAAAAGCTTAAAAGACCCAATTGAACTAGACCCTCCCGTTATCAAGCCTGATGGAACATGGACGAAGCAGCCACAAATATCCAACTCCAAGTTTCTTCACTCTTAGATGAAACTCAACAAATAGACTTGAAAATAAGGAAGTGCACAAAAAAAGAAATAGAAGCTGCTGTGGTTGATTGGGCGGTTTAAGTGGTGATTCGTCCAGAATTCAACTAGCGCTTCCGCACCATTTTGTTGCCACATCCTCGTCACCAACTTGTTTACCAGTTATTTGCAACATGACTATGTCCAATCTGTGCGTTCAGGAACCTTATCAGGTTGTTGACATCTCGAGTGGTTTGCCCAGCTCCAACACTATAATCCATTTACTGCCCTCTGTATAGACTAGAAAAGAGAAGATAATACCTTATTCCATTCCTCCTTAGATGAAAAGAGAGTGGCGAAATCTGCTATACTCCACTTGGACCTCAAAAAGTAACTTGGGTACAACTTCATAACAGCAAAACTTTTAAGAGAATTACCAAAAGAAGCTATAATATTTATTTCTCACCCAGCTCTTCAATGCAATCATGCTGACAGGATTTGTCCCACCCCAGTGGAAAGATCCAAGAAAGAACTTAAATAATCCCAAATCATACCAAATATTTCCAAACTATTGGAATTCGTATTTCTTATAGGATTATCTCCCGTAATTGAACAAAGTTAGTTGATTCCCAAACATCAATTCGGTTTCCGTAAGCAGCACAGTACCATTGAGCAAATGCACCGCCTCATCAAACATATAAATAAAGCTTTCAAGCATAAAGAATTTTGTACAGCAGTTTTTCTCTACTTTTCTCAGGCTTTTGACAGAGTATGACACTGTGGCCTACTTTACAAAGTAAACAAATCTCTCCGAATAAATTTCTTTAGCTTTATAACTTCGTATCTTACTGATAGATACCTTTTTGTCCAACAAGGCGATGAAGTAATCAATCTCCACAAAATAAATGCTGGTGTGCCTCAAGGTGCCATACTAGGTCCCATATTACAAGTATATCTGTTATTCACGCATGATTTGCCTGCCCTAGCAAGTGCCCTAATCGGAACATTTGTCGATGATAGAGCTGCTCTATCTGTAGATAAAGTCGCCAACAAAGCATCCCTAAATTGAAAAAATGTCTCGCTGACATGTCACAATGGCTACAAAATTGGCGCAGTAAAGCGAATGAGACTAAATCGGTTCAAGTATCGGTCCGATTTCGAAAAAATTTGTGAATTTTGGGAATTTTTTGGAGGAAATAATTATCCAAATGAGTCGACAGTTAAAAGGTTGATGAAAAAATTTGACGAAACTGGTTCTGTGAAAGATAGAAAAAGAACTGGCAGACCCAAAAATTGATCGTTCTATTGGTCTGGTTTTTGGACTGTTGGAGTACTTGGTCCGTTTTACTTCGAAGACGAAAATTAAAGAGCTGTGAGCTTGAAGAAATAGGCCTAGATGATTTTTATTTTCAACAGGATGGAGCTACAAGTCATACAACACGAGAAAACATTACATTATTGCAATCTAAATTTCCCGGACGATTAATTTCACGTAATCGTGACGCGTAATGACACTTAGATCGAGCGATCTAACTTCACTAAACTACTTTTTTTTTTTTTTTAAAGTAAAGTCTATGAAGAGCTGAAATACGACATCCGGATCGAGATTACTGAATTCAATGCAATAATGTGTGAGGGAGTACCTGTGCTCATGGTGGCCATTTAAATGGTGTCATTTTTCACATATAACTGTTAAGAGCCGTATTTTGAGTAAAATAGAGAACCTGAAAAAATCTAAATGTTTGCATGTTTTATTTTAAAACAACATCTAGACTCGTCTTCTGAAAGACCCTTTACCTTTCAAAACAATATCTTAACTGTCAGCAGTGGTGTGGGTGACGTGAGTGCTCCGACTGTTCGTTTGACGACGGGGGTATTTTGCTAACGTAGCCTTTGCTGCATTCATCTTATAATCGCGTTAGGCAAATAAAAGGCAAATGTAAAAGTTTAAAGGTAAATTTAACTTTAGCAAACAATTTGTCGAAAAAACTACTTGCATACTTAATGCAGAAAATAAACTGAATAAATGCAATAATAGTACAAAAACTTGACAATGCACCACTGCAAGCTAGCCAACCGAAGCTAGCCTTGCAATTTGACGTTTCCTATAAATGCCTATACTCGCACACTCACCAACTTTCTTTGCTAGTTTCGTTAACTTTTGCTGTCAAGCAAAACATGCCAGCAAACGCACACACAAAACATTTGGTAAATTAAATTGATATGTGTTTGTGAGTGTGCATATGTATGCACTAGTAGACATTTTTTATAAGTATGAAGGCTTCCACATTGTCAGCATATTTCTGTGTCAAAGTGTTTGCAAATTTTTCACCAAAATGCCACTCGCAAAATTGCCAACATTCTCCAGTGTCAACACCAAGATTCGCACCCCCACTTCCCTGCCCAATCTATCCCAGTCACATAACAAATGCCAATGCAGACAATGCCCAAAATAAGTGGCAACCAAACTTTGCTCAAGTGAATTACAGCGTCTACAAGGCGGTGACCAGCTGTAGAAAAGAAAATGCTTACAATGCATTGAAGCTCAAGTGGAACATTTGGATGAAGTTAAATAGCAAAAGCTTTGCACGCACACGCTCCCATAAAATGTAACAACAACATTGGGTCTCTGTTGGTTATTCTCCACTTTAAAAAATTTTCCGCATACTTTACTTTGCTTTTCGGTAAAACGGCAATCTATCTTCAAGGAAGTGTTAGTATACTAGTACTGGTCATTTTCTTGTTAACCCGAAGCTTTGATTCGTCCGTCCGTTTAGCCCCCAACCAGCGGCACCACCACCATATCATACTTCAGTGTTGCCAGTCACCAGTTGACAAGCTTTCAACACTTTCGCACCCCGGAGGGAGATACTTATCTCATCACTTTCCAGCTGTTGCTGTGGTTAGCTTCTTCGTTTGTCTTTTGTGGCCAAACAATGCTTGTTGAAAATGACTCTGACATCTTTCTTTCGCATAGTTCCCTATTTTTATTTTTTTTTTTTTTTTGCACCCGCCTCGTTTTTTTCTTGTCACAACTTTAACTGTCTGCATTTCGTCTTCGTCATCAACTGCGCATAACTTCAAAAAGGACATCATTCTTCGTCGTATTTCTTAAGAAAGGTACAAAATGGAACACAAGAAAGATGGTATCAACGGAGCGCTTTGAAAGAAGATGAGTGAATAAAAAGGAGCAGGAAGCAGGAAATGTGAAGCGCGTATGCACTTAATAATGCATCGTGTTTACTTAACAGAAATTACGTTTGCACATTTATTATGCCTTGTTATTTGTTAGGACCCTGGGCTCGGTGATGGTGTGCTCCAAACTAGCCAGGGGAATGCCTGACCCCCCTTTCCACCGCATCCGAACACTTTCCAAGTGAAGTTCATTTCGCTCACAGGGATATTGCGGAAAACTGCCAGGCGGATGAATTAACTAAAAAGCAGGCCCGTGAGCTGGTGTTCTCGCGAAAAGATAGAATTGTAGTTCCCTTGAGCCCCCCTGTGGTCAGTTTCTGTAAAGGTGGGCTTCGCATTAACTCAGCGAGCGCTAAGCAAACTCACAAATTTGCAAAGTCGCGAAATCCTCATGCGAAGGGAATTCCAAGGTTAACAAAGACGCAACTTCCGAATTTTGTTGATGTACTTTTCGAACATTGTTTGTCTGGTATGAGACTTGGTATTACTTCCAGCCCTTTTGCAACAGCTATCTGGAGGATGAGGAATCATTTCGGCAGCCGTCCTCCTCTGGCGGGCATTTAGGCATCTTGTTTGCTACACCTACGAATATAGCATTATTTAGAGAAACTCGAGCTGGCCAAAACTGACCATTTATTTATCATAAAATTCGAAAGGCCAGTCAATATCGATAGTTTTTTAGAAAGCTCTTGGAAGAGATTACAATATAAAACTACTTAGTAGAATTCAAGGATTAGCTTATGCAATCACGGTCGATGCATCTAGCTCATGTCTTAGGGAGGCTCTTAATGTACTGACGCATGTTACTCCGGTAGATCTCCGTATCAAGAAGGTGGCTACCAAGAGTGCATACAGATTAAATCAAGCGGGTCCCTGGAGGGAGAAAAGTTATGCTCATGCTAGTCTATTATTGCAACAAACTCAGTATACTTCGGGAAGGACTGATTACATCATCCCAACTGCATAGAATCATGCTGTAAATAACCATTAAACAAATTGGTTGCAAGGAGGTGGCAACAAAATAGTGCGAAAGCGCTAGTTGGATTCTGGATGAATCACCACTATAACCAACCGACCAACCAGTATTAGGCTTCTCTTTAGAACACCTATTTGTCATCCCAGTAATGTTCTATCAAATAAATGCTGTTTGTATAAAAAGCAACTGGAAAATTAAGAAAATTTCGTATGAGGTGAATTATTATTGAATGAATCATTGGTTCATAGTTTTTCAAAATTACAGATTGACGATAACATTGGATCGGGAAGCCTCACCTGCAAGTGATTTGAGATTTTTTAGTTCCCTGCATCAGTATCAATGAATCTCCGAAAACCATAAACTTTTACTACTAAAATGTGTTGCTCTGCTCTTCTTACAACTTTTATTTTGGTCTTCAGTTTCTTGTACCGGATCTCTCTTTAGTGATTTTTGTACGCATGGCTAAATTTTCAAACACTTATTTCCTTTAATTGAGTTCTAGTTATTTTACCGTTCCATCCTTAGGAACCCATCCTTAGGCAAATCAAACGCAATGAGAAAACCACCTGATAGCCTCACGAGGATGGCACTGGACTGGAACCCACAAGGAAGCAGAGATCGTGGTCGACCAAAAAACTTGGAGATGGTCAATGCTGCGCGAACTAGCAGGCGCCGACATCTCATAGAACGGTGCAAAAACAACAACACATAATCGTGTACAATGGAAGAGTCTTGTCGAGGCCATATGCTCCCGAGAGGAGTGAACAAAGAAAACAAAAACATATATTTCGACAGTCTCTTGGGACATGTATTAATAAAAGATTGACAACTACAAGATTTGCAACTCATTTAAATTCAGTACACAAATCAAAGAATAAATGATCAGGCTCCATGCATTTTTATGAGCTGACAATAAATTAAGCGGAAATATTTTACCAAAAACCAAAATATACATTAATTTAAATCCGAGCTCATAATTGCTTTGGTGCTTCAGGTATTCGCTAAATGATCATCTAATATTTGGTCCGCATTTGAGATTATATTTATGGCGATTACTTATGTATATTCTAAAAAAACTTACAGAGTAAAACGAAAATTCTATTTTTTTGAATACCGTTCAGTTAGCTTCCAATACCTTTTCCTTCGCAGGACCACGCAGACTAAAACAGTCGATTAGAAATTAGTAATTTTTTAAATACATATACTTGATATCATCGATCAGTTAGGAAATGTCAAAATTATTAAAAAATTTCATTGAAAAATTTGAGACGGCACATCTTGTAAAGGGTGGTCAATTTAAAGGTAACGGATGTTAATTTGCAATAAAACAAAGAGAATTCAAATTGGATGGGCAATCTTTATTATTTTTGGGTAGAACCATTCATGACACTTATTTTTTAAAGATAATTCCTTTCAAATGTTGGCCGCAACTACGCCGTAATTCAGCCATGCGTAAACACCAATTTTGAATGACTCGCTGGAGAACTTTGGTCGGTATCTCGTGAATAATTTTAGTAATGTTTGCCTCCAATACCTCAATCGAAGCTGATCTATCTACAAATCATTTACACTTTACATAATCACACAAATAAAAGTCCAAAGTTCCGCCGATCTTGATAGCCAATCCACTAGTCCGAGGCGAGAGATAAATGCTTTGTAGCATTGGCTTTATGGCAAGTGGCGCCCTCTTGTTGGAACTAAGCGGTGTGGAGAATACTGTCTTCAATTTCCGGTACCAAAAAGTCGTTTATCATGGCGCAATAGCGTTCGTCATTCACTGTTACATTGGCGTCAGCCTCACCTTTGGAGAAATATAGGCCGATGATTCCTTCAGCCGATAGATACATACATATATATATTTTCCCTCGTTATTCCTAGGTGGAACAAAGGGCCTCAAACCCATAGACCA
>JAYXIM010026646.1:0-15701 GCA_037575425.1 Anastrepha fraterculus
GGATAACGTATCTTTTAGCATATAGCAAAATGAAGATTGAGCCATAGGACTGTCAAAGTCTTTTCCGATTCCATGCTGGTACCAATAAATGATATTAAATTAACTTGTTCTCATTACCATTAGCACATATGTGTGTATGTAAACAATTACAGTATAACACATTTAATCAAAATATTAATTTGGTTTCATTGTTTATATAAGTTAAAGACCTTGAGTTGATTTTTGTATTAGAATTTATTACCGCAAGCACTGGCTTTCGGTGAGTTCAATTACTAAACTAAACTTATAAACTACTTGATGCTAAAGTCTAACCTACAGCCGCCACCGTCGCAGTCACTGACTACTGGCTAGTCATGATGTTTGTGGAATTAGCAGATGTGCAATATTCGAATAAGTTCATTCCCAAGATTCGTGGGAGCTGGCACGTTTTCCAAACTCTAATACGAAACCATCGTGCAGCTGCATGTTGGTGTCGTTTTGCAGATTTGCCATAATCAGCTAATGTTGGCAGGCCGCTAGTGAATTTGTAACATTGATTGCCAGCTTAAAGATAAATTCGCTTACTGCAAATATTACAGCTGCCCTTGGGCTGCAGGTGTTAACTTATATATAGATTAATGCAATGAAATTTTAAATTATTTCGCAAACGTTCTAATTAGAAATTGAATCAACAAATTTTTCATATAATTTTGCTTGTTTCACTGTGCAATGTATGCAATTAATTTCAAATAAAAAATAAGCGCTAAAATGATTTACAACTTTATTGTTTCATGATCGCGGTAGAAGTGAGTTTTTAAGTTGTCACAATATAAATTTATGCTACACTTATGTATGTTGGTACATACTCGTATATATGTATATAAGAATGAAATAAGAAGGAAATACCAAGAATTTTAGTGCATTGAGAGAATTACAGTTGTAGTTATGATCACGCCATTTAGTGATGCGAATATCGAAAATACCAATTAGTGCTGCTGCGAACAGATGGCTTTAGGTTTTTCTTATAACTAAATCGTTTTATTTATCTCTTCAGTATATTTATTCGAATAAAATGCAAGAAATGATATTATATATGAAAGATGGCTTTAGGCTTTCTCCGTCTCACTCGCTGCGCGGTAACTAACTGCCCAAAAAGACTATCGTGCTCAGTTGTTGCCGCCGCTGGTTACTGTCTTATTCTGGGTTGCCACCGGTGTGTGCTTACAACTGCATTACCTTATGTTTTATTGACCAGAAGTTGCACACTGCACTACCATCATTGATTCTGGTTCAAATTGAAACTGCCACTTTGAACTGCATCACCTTCAATTTGGGGTGCTCCGCTGGCAGATAGGTGCTCCGTTATTGTACGAGCACTCCGCTGCGCTTTTATGTTATATATATATAGCTGTCGTTAGAGTAACTGAAACACGTCCTTCCTCTGTGAGGTCCAAAAGTAAAAGAGGCGGAAACAAATTTTATTTTATTCAGTTGAGCGAATACAATGAAAAGCAAAAATCAAAAACTAGCGCATGGTTGCATCTGCGTATGTGTGAGGAATTTAAGAGGATGAGAAATTTAAGAGTTTGTGGTGCTGCCACATATATATGTAGATATACACTGGTTGCTTCACTGAACCTCCGTTATATTGATCTGTCGCCTTTCTTGAACTATGCGTAGGAATTTTATAACTTTCCTCGCAATCACTTTTTGTCTGTTAATTGCTTATTCATACTACAACTCAAATGAGAATTGCCGATAGTTTATATATAATATTAAAGTACATTTTTTTTATATGCATATACATATATATAATTGCGTAGAAACGCTTTGTTTGCAGACTTGAACAAACTTGTCTGTCCTTTTGTACAACACATAAAATCTCTTGCAGTGTATTGATGCTACACTTTATTTAACAACAAAACAAATCGAATTTTTCGACTTTTATGTCTGTTTTTAGCACTTCCTATTCCCTTTCCAGTAAAATCGGTGATAGGAATAAAACACAAAAAATCTTCCTGAATGGTGAACTTTTTGCCGCATTTAGCCAAGTAGCGAATGCAAATTGAACTTTGTTCTACTCCCTTCGATTTGTTCACTCGATCGATGTTGTAACTCATGATGAGGTGGTGACAAATGTTTATTATTTCATTCTGGACAAGGTTGCTTATGTACATTGCATTCTTTGGTGAATTACTCCGGTTTTTTTCAACCGCTCATCAGTTTTGGCTCGATATCTTAAGAGAGCTCTAAAGTTTCCATCATTCGTCAACGGTTCGTCTTCAGAAATTCTTCCCGTATCATTGGAACCTCTGAGAGCAAGTCCTTGTCGGCCACACAGGATAACTGTTTCAATGATTGGAATCATGCGTAGTTTGCTTTCATTCAAAAAGTCTAGTTTTTGTTTCGACAGTTGCAAATCAATGGATAAAGCATTTTTTTCTTCGATTTCTAATCTCGAGGACCATTGCAACAGACATTTATTTATGGTATTCTAATGAAATGTACCTTCCAAAAGTTTCCAGTTTTTTAATGGGGCGGGTACTAACTGGCCCAGAGTTTGATTACCGACTCCTCTCAATGTGGCACAAAATAAGACGCAGTATTTGCAATATGCACCGTCATTGGTGTTTTTGGAGCCAAGAACGTTGAAACTTCAAACTTCTAGGGCCCGATGCAGGGAAACTGTAGCCATCAGGGGGACTCCAAATCTTTTTTTGCAATCCAGGAATTGAGTTTATTCCGTCAGCTGGTGATTTTTGAACAAACAATCGAATATCATAGGAACTGAGATCATTTATCAAAGAGCAAACTGGCAAAGACGAGCTTTCCGGAACCTCCAAATCACATGCCACTTCTGTAGAAGTCAGTGCTAATCCCGTTTGTTTCTTACCTGTGACATTTTCAGCAATATTTGTCTGAGTTTGAAGCTCAGTACGACTAAGTTCGCCAACGCCCTAGTGAATATTATGCACTTAGTACAAATCTGAATTTATGCTGTATTTAATATTATGTTAAACTTACATCTTCGTTCTCGATTCGCCTTTTTTTTGCACAAAAAACTGCGAATATCCATGGTAAAAAATATTAGGATAGGACTTGTATAAACTATTTATTAATAATGCAAATTATTTAATAATAATGAAAATTCTTTAAAAATATTCAGCTTACCGTAGTGTATGCCTCACCAGTTTTCTTTGATCAATGAACAAAATGAATCAAAGAATTGTCAAACATTCTTATAACCTGATAGAATACGCGTAATACTGCATCTACATAGACACCAGCACTTCACGCCGTAGCGACGGTGAAATGTTGCGCGACAGCAAATGTCGCCGCAAATCCAGCTTCAAAAATATTTTGAAAGCGGCAACGACAACAGCTGATTTTAATGTTATTTATAATTTTTGCATTATTTTGAGCATAAATTATTATTTAATGCTTCTGTGATTAAGTACTATGAGATTTTAAAAGAAATTTATAAAATGTGAAATCTTCACTTGATTGGCCCCCATTTGGTAAAGGTTCCATATTATTTTTCTTTGTTCAACTGAACAACACTTTACTCTAGCCATTTTAGCAAAGATTTAAATAATAGACGTTATTGATTAAATATTCACCACAAAAAATAGTTATTTGCCGAACCGATCGCATGTAAGCTTCCCATATGGGTACGCCGCATTACCAAGGAAAGCCCCAATGAAGCATGGGCGTGGTTACAAGAAAATGAAATGGCTCGTGAGGAAAAGTAGTTTCTATACAAACATTTTCTTTGCTATATGCTTTTTTTCTATAATTTAGATTTGCCTCATCGCAATAAAGCAGCCAATATGGCCCGGCCACTGCTACAGAAACTCATTTATGATTATGAGTTAGAAAATTCTACTAGCGAATTAAATATGTACCTTTAATGTATTAATAAAAATATATTTTTTATTCGTATCAAAAATGTACATTGAGTTATATTCTACACAGTGGTTGTTATCCGACTGTCGAGTTTTTAAAGAATAGATCTATTTATAATGACTTTTTAACAATGAATGTGACACGTTATCAAGGCTTAACTTATCGCCTCATTGTTATTTCTGTTTACTACTTAATTTCTATGGAATGTGATAAATTATCGTCCGAAAAATTGGACGATGGAATAAATTTTTATTGGTCGAAAGACCTTTATTCTATAAATTCCAACTTACAACTCAAAGCTTAATTACTAAATCTCTCCTTAATATAACTTATTTCTACTTGTGTCAGCATTTTTGACAACTGGTTTACATCGGCGCATGCCGGATGTTTATTGCTAAAGCTAATTTTGCTGATCGAGGTGTCAGTATATTTGGCTGTTGGTTTAAATCGGCCGCATGCCGGATGTTATTCCCAACATTATTGGGTTTGCTTATTCAGCGTCTGGATCATGTCGCAATTACATTATTGCTTATACAAGTTAAAATAGAACACTTTATTTTTTTATTTTAAAACAAACACTTTATTTTTCTTTACTTCACTATTTCACACTATTTCACTTCACTGCCACACTGTGGCTTACACTTTCTAGTTTATACTAAAAACTAACCGCGCTTAAGTGCTTTTTGGTGACAACTCTTTCGGCTGTATGATGCGCACGATTCGTTTCGGCAAAATGCGAAACGTCGGCATACCGAAAAAGTACTTAAGCGAGGTGTGGGATAGTCACTAGAGGTGGGAAACTATCGATAGTCGGCACCATCGATAGCGGCGATAGTTTTTTACCAAACCATCGATAGTGCCTCGATAGTGCCATCGATAGTGCCTCGATAGTGACCTACATAAAACAACTAAAATTAATTTTTCAAAAACATAGTTTAATGTTTTTAATTATTTATATGTACATATATATGTTTTACGTCGCTTATTCGGTGGTTTCCGAGGAAGTAAGCCAAAGATTTTGGTTTAAAAATAACAAAATGTTCACATTCTCCTCCTTTAGACGTGTTCTGCGGTCTGATACTATTTGCCCTGCCTTGCTGAATACCCGCTCTGACTGGACAGAAGTGGCCGGAATGCAAAAGTATTTTAACATCAACGTTTTTATTGCAGGAAAGTCCGTCTGGTTAACCTAAGAAAAATTTTAATGAGAACAAATTAATTTTTGGATATTGATATTTAAAATTTTATAATTTACTTTCATCCATAATAAGGGATCAACATCTTGTTGGCTTAAGGGCCTTTCCAAATACTGCCTCTTCGCAATGATAGCATCCGATCGCGTGTTTCTAGCCATGGAACGGGCTTTGTTCCCAATGTAGTCGAAAAGCGGGTCCTTATTTGTTGAGATGGGTTCCACATTTGTGTCATTTGAACTATCTTTGTTCATTAAAGCCGTCAACTCGTTTTCGAAACAATGTGCAGCTTGTTCGGCATTTGACATATGTTGAAACCCAATCTTTTTAAATCGGGGATCTAAAATTGTCGACATTCTCGTCGCAGTTTTTTTTTCATATGGCGATAAACGTTTTACGATTGAATCTAATAAAACAGTGACCATTTTTTGTCCAACTTCAGTGTGCACATCCGAAGAAATAGTATGCGTTTTACGAATAAGTACATCTGTCAAGGGAATTATAAGCGAAATCGTAGCATATTTCCCACCAGATATTCTTTTGCTAACTTCTTCAAATACTGTAAGAATTTTTTCCAGGTCCTTCAAAACATCAATTTCCTCCGCTTGAAATGGGAGTAGTGCATTGGATGTAGACAATAGTACTACTGCAATTTCATCATGGGTCGCCAGTATTCGTTGAATCATATAAAAGAAACTATTCCATCTAGTTGGAGTTTCTTGTAAAAGTGAATACCCAAACTTTTCTTGCGCCATCTTAAACTTTTCATTAGCAATAGTGCTTTTTTTGAAAAATTTTACAATTGCTTTACATTTTGAAATTATTGCCATTGTTTTTTCGTCATCGTCGAAATTTAGACCGTCTTGAACAACCAAATTTAACGTGTGAGCAAAGCAGGGAATGTTACGAATCTTTAACAGCTCGCAAGCTTTGATCATGGAGCTGGCATTGTACATACACTCAGTTTTGTCAAACAAACCCCAAGAATTTAAAACTTCTTGCAAAGTATTCGCAATATTTTGAGCTGAATGGTTCGTGGCATCCAATAGCTTTCTTGTTGCCAATGAAGCTGTTTTAAGAGTGAACTCATGAATAAAGTGGCTAGTCACTGTTAAAAAACTTATGTTGGCACGTGACGACCATATGTCACACGTAACAGCAACACTAGAAACTTCTTCTAGAATGGTTGAAAGCTTTGCCGAAGTTTTTTTAAATAAATCCATCATCAGCACACTTTGTAAATGACGGCGACTTGGCAGCTTGTACCTGGCATCCATAATTTTGCTGTACTTGATGAATCCACGATCCTCTACTATGCTATACGGTTGTACGTCCAAGGCAACCATCTCCGCTAAAGTTTTATCAATAATTTTTTTTCGCGATGAGTTGGAATCGTACAGGACAGAGTTTTTAATGTATGAGTCTAAAGATCTCATACTTGATCGGCAGCTGCTGCTGGTGGATAATATGCTGTCGCCCTGATCTCCATAATTAGCGGAGTTCCTTTCATCGTCCCTTAAACTAGGATGAAACCGTTTCAGGTGATCCCGCAAGTTGGACGTATTTCCGCTTGTATTGTACTCCTTTTCACAATTTAAGCACTTCGCAAATTTTTTATCATCTGATCTTTTAAAGTAATTCCACACATCAGATATTTTTGTTTTCTTTTTCAATTTATGGCTAGATGTTGTAGCCGCAGAGCTCTTTTCCGATTCCGATGAGCTGCAATCGCATGTTTCTTTCGAATTGCGGCGTTTGCCTATTATAAAACACACATATTAATAGTTGCTTTGAAATTGCTTCAACTACTCTTATTTTTATTACCCATTTGGAGAAAGCGATCCATTTCTTTAAAATTATGTTTTTGTTTTGTAATTGAAAGCAAGAAAATTTTTCACCAGCCAAGCGACGCCACTTTTTCAAAACGCGGAATTTATTTCACAACTATTGGTGACACTATCGAGGCACTATCGATACACTATCGGTACTGCATGACCATCGATAGTGAGTCGACTCGATAGTGCTCAACCATCGATAGTGTCGATAGTGCCATCGATAGTTTCCCACCTCTAAACCAAAAGTGACTTGACCGATGCTGACGGCCAGCCATCGCCGTGTTAACTTACATAGCTTAATTGGTGCTAACTTGTATATACATATATGTAACAAATAATTATTTATTGAAGATATTTGTGTTGGTATATTTTGTTTTAAATTTTATGAACTATAACTAAAATGGATTTTAATACAGTACCGATTTTAGTGCGAATTTTATTAAATAGAAGTTCGGTTCTTTTTATGGCACGACTGCTCCGCGGCGCGACGACTTACTGACTGGCAATTTGTTTGCAGGCATACGATTTATGGAAAAATATGTTTTTACGCCGTTGCCTCTCTGCTGTTCTGCAACCACTGTTTCCACTGTTACATTCGGCCGTCCTGATCATCGTCATCCGCCTCGGATGACAGGAGCTCTTCGTTGCATTCGGCGTACTTCCAGAGCCTCATGTTGTCACAGCTGGTAGACGTGTTGTTGGGACCCTCTACATTGGCTGCTTTGCGTACGTCGTATCGACCATTGCGTTTAACTTTGACGATTTCATATGGACCCAGATATTCGCTGGCCAATTTTTTACCAGCCACAAACTGAATGCGTTTGATCGCCACTAGATCGCTAACCGTGTAGCCTATTTCCGCTTTTCTGCCCTTGTCAAAATTTCGCTTGTAAGTAGCTTGAGTCTTCAGAATTTGTGCCCTCGCGTCATCACGAATACGCTGTCTGTCGATATCCAAGTTGTCAACCAATTCATCTCGTAAAGCATCTAGAATCTGGCTCTCAAGATCGACTTTCATTTTGATGCCAAACATAATTTCGAATGGCGACGCCTTTGTCGAGCTGTGAAAAGAAGAGTTTATTGTTTTTTGAACTTCAGATACAAACTTGAACCATTTGGCAGGATCGGCTGCCGAGAGCTTCGAAATAATAGATAAGATCGCCCTGTTGACCCGTTCTACTTGTCCATTGCCTCTTGGGATGCCCGTGGTGGTCAAAACGTGGTTTATGTTGTTCTTTGTAACAAACTCGCTAAAATTGTTAGATGTGAATGCAGCACCTCTATCACTTATGATGCGTGTCGGATTGCCGAAGATCATTGACCACTCGCTCAGCTTCCGGATAACCTCCTCGCAGCTTGTTGACTTTGTGGGGTATAGCCACACAAACTTAGTGAACCCGTCGACTACAGCAAAAATATATCGGTAACTTTTTGAAGTCGCATCCATTGGACCGAGGTGATCGATGTGGATCGTATGCAACGGCAGGTCACCTTTATCAATGCAATTAAGGAAACCTTCTTTTTTTCCCAGCTTCGCGCCGCAACTACTGTTATGTTTATGTGTTATATATTTCGCTATTTTCGCGCCGCAACTACTGTTATGTTTATGTGTTATATATTTCGCTATTTTCGCGCCGCAACTACTGTTATGTTTATGTGTTATATATTTCGCTATTTTCGCGCCGCAACTACTGTTATATCTATATGTTATATATTTCGCTAGTTTCGCGCCGCAACTACTGTTATTTTTATATGTTATATATTTCGCTAGTTTCGCGCCGCAACTACTGTTATTTTTATGTGGACAACTTCAAGGCCACGATTCACACTTATCTCGTACCTAGGGTATTTTTATGACCTTCTACCTAAAATCACATACGCCACTCAGTTGCCACACACACACAACACTTTATTTATGCACTTTTGCTAATTTACCGCAGATTTGTTCAGATTATGCACTTTTATTAATTTATCGCAACGTATTTTGTTCAATCAAATTTTAAATCACCCGAATTTATAGAAATATAATGTTTGCGTTTATTTGCGTTGTTTGGGACGAGCCCCCATATGTAAGTACATACCCTTGTTTGTTGAAAACTCAAACCTTATTATTTTTAATTGACAAACAATCAATTTCAGAATTTGTTTAAAATATAAAATTTTTTTTTTTATATTATGCGCTAACTGGGCCCATAACCTATGGAAAAATTATAATTTTTAATTGTTATATATATACTCAACACCAACTTGAAATAATAAGACACTTTTTTATTAGTTTTCACAATCAATTTATTTTAAGGAACCACACGCACTCGCAGTCAGAACTTAACTAACTTCTCGAACGTATACTGACGCTCACACAAGCGACAAAGTAGAAAGAGAGCATTTTCGGGAAAGTCCCGTTTTCAATATCGAATTCAGATTTATACATATACATACATGTGACTTTTGCTTGTACATATGTATGTATATACATTTTCAACAGTAACTGATAACATTAGTGCTTCTAATTCTGAAATAATTATTCGGTTTGTTGAAAGTAATGCTTCGTACAATTTTTCTGTGTTAATTTGCTTTATCTCCATGTCTTTAACTAAAAGGTTTACTACGCTGGTTAGTTTATTAATTTTTTCCGGCAGTCTTGTATTAATGGTTATTTGTCTATCTTCTGATTCTACAAGTTCTTTCTGTGTAAATACAAGCTTTTCAAAGTCGTCAAAGTCCGGAGTACCAGCTACAACTTTTAAAGCGGTACCTAACAGGTTAATACTCCTAGGATGCTTGTGGTGAATGTTTACTGTAGCTATTAGAGTTTCTATGTATCGTATGTCTGAGTCTACTATCTGTCTGATGTGTGATTGCGGGAATTGGTTTCTTAATTTTTCTGTATCTTTTATTGCAGAGTGTAACGTTAAATTAGTTGAATGTTTTAAGTACTGGAAGTCCGTCCAAATGGTTACGTGCCCATCCATGATTAGTATGTGCTTTGCGTTAGTTTAGTCGGCAAGTTTTGCTGTCGTTATAGTGGTCGGAAGGAGTGTAACCCAAATCCTAAGTGTTGTTCCGGCAATTGGCGGCCCGCAATAAAAACAATATTTAAGTCCTTTCAAATGGTAGTGGTGGCTGGAATCTTTATTTAATACAATTATTTCAAGTTTAAATATCAAATGTACAAATAATATAAAAAACTTACATTTTGTTTGCCTGCGGCGCCTGTGCGCTCTTGAACAATCCAGAAATCAAAAGGAATAAATTTGACATTTGTACTTGCGAATGAGGGAATGACAAATAGAAGAGTGCGATGGGTTGCCATTACAACTTTTCGCAACAAGCGTGAATGTAAAAACTTATAAATGAAAATTGAATATTATTATACTAAAACTTAATAAACTTTAAAACTTCATAGCAAAAATCTTCCAAGAAATTCTTATTCAAAACCGCAGAATTGTAATGAATCAATAATCGCAACACTAAGAATGAAATCCAGTTTCTTCCGGAGTTAAATGAGAACATGTTTTTACTGTTTTCTGCACTTAACATTTTGAGAGAAAGTTAGTGGTAAAGTGTATTTTAAATTGTCCTTGTGGACCACCCTCCCTTTAATTAAGACAGTTGTTCCCAAGTCGGCATCGATTTTATTTTCGATGTACAGAGGTGTTAATTTGTTTCCTAAACGTTTATTCTTTTTTACAAGGATTGTGTCATCTACTCGAAACTGTCTGTCATGTCTTGTTTCGTTCACTCCGTTCAGCTGAAGTTGTTGTGCTTTGTGAACTCTATTTTTTATTTCTCTAACTCGATTACTCAATACGCAATTAACTCTTGTGTCCATGAAAATCGCAGCTAACAATGCTTCATTTCCTAAAAGTTTTTTTTCTCTTATCTTAATCTGGGACAATCGTTTCTTTTTGATGAAATTTTGACTTTTATCGCATGCCAATTTAAGTTCCATCCAAATGATAAAAAAAACTCGCTAAAAACTAGATTTTTATCTTGTAACTTCAGGGTAGCTTCATATGTTTCCTTAAAGGCGTCAATATAAGACTCCATTCAGTCCCAATCAGCATCAATATAAATATAAGACTCGGTAGTCAGAAACTCCTTTAAATCAACCAATTTTGTCATTATCAAATAAGTTGAATTCCATCTTGTTATGCCGTCAAGCGATGGTATGTTTTTTTGTGTTCGATTAAAAATCGTCTGTACAGGTAACATATATAAGTTAAGTAAGTCATATTGCTTATAAAATAAAACAACACTTTGTTTGAATTAAATATGTGCTTTATTAACTTTATTATTTAAGTTGACGTTGCAACTCCTGCAACGTAACAAGAACTGTCCTCGACAAGCAATGATACCGCCTTTTGTACCCTCGCGATCAGTGGTAATCACCTGTAAGTGTTGTTGCGCGAAAAAGGTCGCTAGGATTCTACCTCTAGCAACACAATTGTGTTGTTGCATGCGCATGAGGGGATATCATGGCATGGCAAGTGGTACCTAGCCTGCCTACCAAGCATGCCAACCATTTGTTATTTCATAATCCCTTAAAATTTCTAAAATTTTCTGCTTTATGTATACACTTCTGCGGGAATCAGAGAACTGCACCGGTTGAGTGTAAAACATTCATACGCTTCGCTTGAACAAAAAAACAGGCCTTTGCGTGCAAACGATCGAATTTGTTCAAATAAGTTATTGTCATTGTTTATTTCAGCTCAATCAAATCATGTGCTGCGGTTTAGCTCTCCGATGTTATCACCAATCGTCTTCATAGCAGCTGTTTCGGGTATTTGCCCATTCGGCTGTACATTCATTTTTTTTAGCAAGAATAAAAGGGCTATAGAGCCAAATGAGCCAGTTTGAACACGTATGATCCCGCGTGAGTTTTTGCATGTAACGATAGCAAAGTAAAAGCAAAATTTTAAAGCAAAAACACTATATTTTCATACTTGTTTTTTTTTTCTGAAAACTTATAAAAAAACACGAAAGAAAATAATGTAAATAAGGAAAACATTGCAATTCATTTTTTCTTATAATAAGTAATAAATATACCTATGTGAATTTTATGTAGGTATTTACATATTAAAATTTTTAAAATAAGAGTGTAGAAAGAGCAAACTATCTAAAGATTTTGGACCAAGACGGTTTCTTTTTTCGGTTATAATATTGCCAGCAAGTGAAAAACTTCGTTCAGCGGCTGCACTACTAGCAGGAATTGAATGAACTTGCAGTACAAGTTTAGATAATTGTGAATGGCTTTTTTCATTCATTTTCCACTATTTAAGTACGTCAAAGTTATGGGTTATTTCTACTTTTTCCTTGTAATATCTATTTACCTCTTCTGTAGGTGTTTTTGCAGTAGTAAATGTTGAGTTTTTAATTAATTCAGGGGGAAAAAATTAACATCTTTGAATGCTGATTGATTTGCAGGTATTTCATCGACGTCTATTGAAACACTGCCATCAGGAAATGAGAATTGCGAAACGGAATCAGAATAAGGTGTACATGGACTAGGTGGAGTTGAATTGACTGATGAAGATGTCGAAGAAATTAAATGTAATTTGTCAATTTGGGAAATGCAAAAATTCTTAACATCACTTAGATCGGCTT
Source organism: Anastrepha fraterculus (assembly GCA_037575425.1). Classification (NCBI taxonomy): domain Eukaryota; kingdom Metazoa; phylum Arthropoda; class Insecta; order Diptera; family Tephritidae; genus Anastrepha; species Anastrepha fraterculus. Next base: position 12,521 of record JAYXIM010026646.1, read on the forward strand.
GTTGTACCTATATTCAAAGCTGTAGATATAAGAAGAACGCAGTTTTTTGCTATAATGCTATCCAAATTTTGTCGATGTTATTGATGATATTTTCTTTTAAAGTTATTATGGAAGATACATCTGTATCTTTAGGCACACAAAGGCACTTAATTTTTTTAATTGACGGTAGTACATAGCACAAAGAGGGATAGTTAGAAAGTTGCATTTTCTTAAAAATAGTTTCAAAGTCACTACACAGGTCAACCAGCTGTTTAAGCGTAGAAATACTTATTAGTAATACTCGTAATCTTTGGCTTTCTTCCTTCTCTTTGAGTATCTCGTTTATGTGGAACCAATTGTCTACGATTGACTTAAACATTGTGAAATTGGAATTCCAGCGTGTGGGGCATTCGTTTTTTAACGAAGTTTGTAAATGGTGCTGCAAGTTTGCTTTTTTGAAATATTTCACTATTTTTTTGCACGCCTCTACAAGTTCTGTCAGCTCTGTGGTTTCCTTAAACGATACTTCCAAGACGTTTGCAAACAAATGGCTGCTGCAGTTTATACGAATATTATTTTCCAAGGCTTTTACAACGTTTGACCCTCTGTCTGTTACAAACTTAATTTTCTCTATATTGGTTATGCCAAATTCACAGAACAAAGTACTCAATTTATTTAAAATGTTAGCACCAGTTGTACGCTGAAAATCCATAGATTTCAATCCCAAAACGATGTCGTATAATTTCAACTCTTTTTCGTAGTGCAATGTAACTCCCAAAAAATGTCTGCGCACATAATTATCCGTCTATAAAACAACAGTAGCCGCAGCTCCTCCGCTGTGCACAACCCTGGCAATCTCATCCTTGACTTCTTTTTTCTTCTCGTCTGCTAACTTCTGCGTTGTTCGTGAAAGTGTTGTTGTATCCGGAAGGAAGTCTTTCATGTCAATGTTTTTCCCCATACTTTGTTCCAATATTTACGAAAAACTTTGCGAGCTTCTGGAAACTAGGACCGTTAATGGCTGAAAACGGTTGGCAATCTTCAGTTATCCATGCCACATAGGAGTCAATTGCGGTCTTTTTGTCTTCTGCTGTAACGGTTTTCAGACACTTCGGCTCCTTAAGCGATTGACAGCACTTATGGCGGTTTAAATTTGAAGTGTTTTTTGGTGAAAATTTGACAAGGTTTTTGCAATTGCGACAGTACAAATATCCATCTAAAATAACTCCATCGTCCTTTATTATATTGCATAATATGTTCCACACTACACTCCTACCCTTGCGTCGCGGTGACAACGTATAAACATTTTTAAGAATTTTGCCTAAGACAATAGCTTGATCGTTTGACATTATTTTACAACGGCTGAAACCAACTAATCCTTTCAAATACAAAACGCAATTTACAGCGTACATTGTACGCCAACGCTCATTTGCTCGAACATGTGCTATTTACAATAATAACAATTACTTCTTTGAACAAGTTTGATCGTTTGAACGCAAAGGCCGATGCTAATTTCATTCAATGCTGCTTTTTGTTCAATGATTAGATTTGAGCCGAAGTCATTAGATCATACGTGTTGACTGAGCTGAACTGCGCGTTCGCCTGCATGAGCTGACTGCACTTGACCAAATATTTTGGTTCAATTGACTGAATGTGAGCAAAAAATTTAGCGTATGAACAACTCAAGAAAACAGTGAGCCATGCAGGTCTCTGGTGGGAATCCCCGAGTTGGATCATGCCCAAAGTTTTTACAACGATTTCGGTTGTATAAAGGCTTGCATCGATTAACTGCAAATTTACACCTAAAATGGATTTATCCATTCTAGTGGCAACATCGATGTTGAGCGACACCAGTTTATCTCTAACTAAAGCCTTTATGTTTTCTTTAATTGACTGCTCTTTGATTTGCTCTTTTACAAAATTTATCACATTGCGCGAGGTTTGGGGTTCATGCCTAGTGAACTATAAATTGGATCCATTATATCCTTAAAGCCTTCACTATCCAAAAAAAAAAAATGGTTTTCCATCCGTATTCACTATTTTAATAATTGAAGAAACAATGGATTCTTCACTCGTGAGGTATGATATTTTCCTTTTTTTTACGCTTTCTTGTAATTGGGAGTCCCCGCTCTTGCTCCACTCATTAAAAATGTCAGCATTTTTTAATGTCAAATGCCGTCGGCCGTCCTGATCATCGTCATCCGCCTCGGATGACAGGAGCTCTTCGTTGCATTCGGCGTACTTCCAGAGCCTCATGTTGTCACAGCTGCCGAGAGCTTTGAAATAATAGATAAGATCGCCCTGTTGACCCGTTCTACTTGTCCATTACCTCTTGGGATGCCAGTGGGGGCCAAAACGTGGTTTATGTTGTTCTTTGTAACAAACTCGCTAAAATTGTTAGATGTAAATGCAGCACCTCTATCACTTATGATGCGTGTCGGATTGCCGAAGATCATTGACCACTCGCTCAGCTTCCGGATAACCTCCTCGCAGCTTGTTGACTTTGTGGGGTATAGCCACACAAACGTAGTGAATCCGTCGACTACAGCAAAAATATATCGGTAACTTTTTGAAGTCGCATCCATTGGACCGAGGTGATCGATGTGGATCGTATGCAACGGCAGGTCACCTTTATCAATAGATATATAGTGGAAATCACACGCGTTTATTTGCGTTGTTTGGGACGAGCCCCCATATGTAATAAATAAAAGAGTTAAGTTCGTTTATTTAACAAGGTAACACTTGGTATTTTATTTAACTGAATTTATTGGGTACAATTCAAAAGTTAAAAGGTGATTTATTTTATGTTTTTAATGCACAACCGCTTCACGCCGCGACGACTTACCGACTGCTGCCTAACTACGCGGCCATTTTACCATTGCCTCCAGTGTTGCCAGAAAAAATTTACTCTTGGAGCTAAATTTGTCAAAAAAAAGAGCTAAAAAGAGCCAAAACTTTTTTTTTGGAGCTAATAAAAGAGCTAAAATTTTTTCAGTGACTTTTATTATATTTCACATTTATATATTCACATATTTTATTTTTTTACAAAAATTAAAATTATTTTTAAACAATTCAGTAATAACAATATATGAAAAAGTTCATATATTCATTTATTTGCAAAAGCAGAAACAAAAAAAAAAATAGTCTATTAAACATCACATTAAATAAATCTTGTACTTTGAAGAATTCATTAGGAACACAT
>JAYXIM010026647.1:0-28118 GCA_037575425.1 Anastrepha fraterculus
TAGCTTCAAATTGGGTGCAGTTTTGCTATCCGAAAATATCCCGCTTTGCAAAATGGTTAGGTGGTCAACCACTCTAATTGAAGTGTGTACTCCGATGAATAACGCATTGGCCAATTCCGCTCTGTGTACTTCCATTTCTTGCTTTTTTATAAATGAAACTGTCGGCTGAGAGCCCGACATAAATGGCGAAGCTGCATTTATGTGCTTGCTTGTGGCAGCGTGACGAATAAGGCCGTGTAATTTGGATTTCAAGCTGCAGTGGCAGTACTTACATTGCAAACCTTTTCCAGTCTCGATCAACCACTTCCTGAATCTTTTGTCTTGAAGCCATGTAGATCGCGGTTTTTGCTCGTACTTCCTATAAGCATTAAAGAGGTTATTTTTATATTAAACAAAATAACAAAAATTTTACCTTATTTGCTTTGCCAAACATTCATGGTCAGAACCCTCATTGGCGGCAGTCGGCAGTCTTTTGCTTATAAATCTGCATAAGTAAAAAGTGATCTTAAAGTATTATTAATTAGAAAAATAAAAAAAGGCTTACCTCTCCATTGCGCGTTTTTAAGTGAAAATGCGCCAATAGTATTAGGTATGATACTTTTGAAACTAATCGATTATAGAACATAGAAATCGTTCATGGCTACAGGAGTTACCACACGGCAACAAAAAAAACACGTCGAATTAATTTAAGTACAAAGAGTAGTAAATTATTTTGTTTAAATATTTAAAATATTTGTAGCTAAAAAGAACTATTTCATTTTAAAAAGAGCTAAAAAAAGAGCTAGGAGCTAAATCCAAATTTTTGGAGCAATTTAAAAAAAAAGAGCTAAATCTAGCTCCAAAATCACCAAAATGGCAACACTGATTGCCTCTATGCTGTACTATGCTCAGCGAACCACTGTTGCCACTGTTACGTGTATAATGCAAACAAAAAGAACGCAACAATCGCGTGTGTTTACCCATACATACGCAAAAGACAATTTCCTTCATTTAACTCAAGCAAACGATCAGTGTTTGACTTGAGCGAAACGAAAACAAATATAGCTGTCTCGCTCAGAGCGCGAGAGTTACGTTTTCACTTTCTTGTGAAACCCTTTGGTTGTGGTGAAATATTAAGTTATGTTTTCACTTCCTTGGTGAAATAATTGGTTGATGTTAAATAATAGAAATTTAAGTGATGTTTTCAAAAAAGTTTATTAAACTGAAAAAGTCCAACGACTACGACCAGTCGTCCTCGCTGCTCGGCCACAACTGCCTTTACTTAATTTTTAAGTCTTAAATATACCCTCAGAACATACATATTTAGATCGTAAATATGTGTGTTCGATATCCTACTCAGCACCGTCCAAATAATTTACTTTTGTTTTGATTTGCAACATAGTTGCAATTATTTCTATATGTTTTACTGTATTCTCTGATTTCACTGAAGTATGTTTTGCATACTTGAATGTTGACACCAGTATGTTTGTTTATCTGCACATATGTATGTATGACTTCACGTCATTCATATATGCAATGAACGGATTACAGTTAAAGCATATAAATATGTATATGCTGGTGTTTCCACACTGGTAAAACGCTGAACGAAAAGTTCCTTGAACTCAGCCCAATTTATTTCGGGATAACATACATTGCAAATTCCATCTCTTTTTGTTCCATTCCACTGTCAAGTTCTTTATAGATTCTATCTCAGCGTCCGCGCACGCTCGTGTTTCAGCGTCAACATCTCCCAGCTTGTCTATCAACATTATGACTGCTGACATTGGGACCGAGTGATCGAACCTTTCAGCGTGTATGTATTTGTGAAAGCCACTGCCTTCCAACGCTGCACTCAAAGCCATCACCAACGCACTGCCTTGTATGGTATTTTCAGCTAAAATTATATTTACTGTAGCGCACCACGCGGACGCGTCGGCGCCAACAAGATCTGCGTTAAATTTCAGCAACACTACTGTCTTATTATTTGTTGTTTCAGATGGCGCTGATTTTAATGCTTCAACAAGTTCGATTAAATTTTTGTTTTGCATTTCCATTAACACTTGCCATGGATCATGTGGCATATTCGGTAGCGAGCCCGATCCCACCTCTGATGTTGCAGCATCACTTATATTGTTGTTGATTGTAGAAATCTAAAGTGTTTGTTCTAAAAGTTACACTTCGTAGTTCGTCAAAAAGTTCTTCACAGGAACGTCTATCCCCAAAATTGTTCTGTAGTGTGTTTTTAATATCTGTCCAAGAAGTCGCGTGGCAGTTTATTTCGATTGCCTGACTTGCTCGTCCTTTGAGCTTTGATTTTATCACGTCCGAAAAAGTTCAATTAAAAAATTTGTGCTTCCTTTAATCTTTTAAATGATTCGGAAATGTTACTTTTAACTAAAGTTCTTTTCTTTTCACAAAGAATTTGTATTTCCTTTAATCTTTTAAAGAATTCGAAAATGTCACTTTAACTAAAGTTCCCGTTACGGATATTAAAATATCCAATATCCTCGAAACTGAATGATTTACATAAGGATACACCGACTGCGCTACTTTTATTGTCGGAGCGGAGAACAACGAAAAAAAATAAAAAATACGGGCTTAAAGTTGAATCAATAATGAGCTATCTTTCTTTATTTTACACTTTCTTAAATACTATTATTTTGCTTTCTGTTGCATTTTCGTTAGCGGAAATGCATTTGGACAAATATACATATTTTGGGAAAATATTACAATTAATAAAGTTATAAATATATATGCACTATAACAACACATCTTTGTGGATTTAATATTTGTTTTTTTTTTTTTACATCCCAATTTTTAACATTGCCTCTGTCCATGGACACTTAGTAGCTTTTTATAGCTTGGGTGGGAGATTAATTGTTACTTGAAATCAGCATTTAAATAAGATGTTTCAATAAATCCTTACATAGCTTACATTTAATATAAATTAAACTGTTTTAAAATAAAACGATTTTTTTACTTTTTTACAAGTTATTTATTCCTCCTAATACTTAGGTTTAATGAACAGTTACAGTCGCGAGTCTGCCAAAGAGTGAGCTACAACTTTAATTAAACAATTAGGATCAACCAAAACCATGAACAGTATTATTTACTGATCTCTATTCTACCCTGCTCTAACTTACTGCTACCCTATCTACCGTTTCTGTCGTTGCTGCGCTATCGCCATCCGAGGTTGATGGGAGCTGATGGTGCTCGAAGGGATTGACGTCGAATAACGGCACAGATAAATTGCTTACCCGTTTTAAGCAGAAAGACTAGAATCAAAATAAAATTAAACGATTAATTTAAGTATTAAATATAACGAGAATTGTTGGGTATGAACATTAAAAAAGAAAAGGAAGCTTCCTCCAAACCTCAAATCAAAATTTATCAGAAACTTAAAAAATTATTGCCATAAATCTTCAGTCAAAGAGTTTAAAAATAATAGTTTTGGTAGTCGCTTTCCTAAAATACGGTTTCGAGTTTTTCTGACAATATTCCCAGCCTTCGAAAATAATCTTTCAGCTGGTGCAGAAGTGGCCATCACTGAGAGGTGTTTCAAAGCTAAGTCTGTTAATTTTGGAAAAGTTCCCTCAGAACTTCTCCATACATCGAGAGGGTCTACTTTAAGGGGGATTCTACTGTAAAAATCAAATTTTCATGGATTTTGTTTTCATTCTTGTATTAATTTAATTAGTAAAAAAAAGTTTAGGGTTACATAAACACAGGTCTTGAGTGTACAAAAAAATTTTTTAAATTTATTTTCATTTCAAAATGGCAGCTGTACAGCCGCTCCCCCGAAACGCCTTTTGAAATCTGCCCACACTGTCGCGCATTTAAAAAAAATCTGAAATGAAAAAAACCAAATTTTTTTTATTATATATCATTATTTTTAGTTGTTAAGCCTATTACTTGCAAAAAAAAAATTTGTTTGTAAAATTTTTGAAGTTTTTTAAAAAATCGACATTTTTTTGTTGTCATTTTGTTATTAAAAAAGGGGTTATAAATAATAAATTTTTTCCCACCATAGCTTTAAAAACTAGTAAATATTGTTAAAAATATACTATCAAAGTTTGAGCTTGATATGTTAATTTTTCACGGAGCTGTGATGTGGGGAATTTTGAAAACGTGGTTTCGAGAAAAACACGCTTAAACAATTTTTCATACTTACAGCATATGACCGTAAACCGCTCGAGCGCTCAGTTTATACCTGCTTTGCTAAAACTTTTATAACTTGAAAACTATTCAAGATTTCTATTTAAGATTTTCATGGAACATTCTGGAGTTGTTTCTGAGTATGTTTCAACAAAAAGTAAAAAATCGATTTTTTTTAAGTTTTACAGTAGAGGCCCCCCTTAAGATTTGATAATGGCGCTGCGATATATAAATCTATCTCTGTATTTTTTGTCATTGACGTATTAGCAGCCATTATTTTGTTATGGTGTACCTGCCATATATCTTGATCGTCGCTGGCAACTTGTGATGAAACAGATGATTCAAACTGGTCACCAGTATAGTATCATCATTCCTAGTATTTAAACTTAGGCATCGGTTGGTATAATTAATTGTTTTTGACAAAGATAATGGCTCATCTAAATGAATTTTTTTGAATCTAGGATCCAAAAACGTTGCGACTGAGAAAAGGTGAACTTTCTGTATGTTTTCAAATCTTTTTTTTAGTTCTGTTTGCAATGAATATTTGAATTGATTGGCCAAATCACTGGTTATCTGTATAGCGTATAACAAAGTTCTCAAGCACTTGATAATAGGTATAGCTTTACTAGCTGTCACATATTTTTCAGCGCTCATTTCTTCGGTAACATTGTGAAAAGGCTTTAAAACTAAAACTTTTCCAATTTCTTTGAGCACAACGATTTCGTTTGCTTGAAGCATTTGGGGTGCATTCGGATGGTTTATTAAAATAGATCCAATTGTGCTGCTCATTAACACAAAACGTTCAATCATAAATAATTGTGAGTTCCATCTTGTAGACACATCTCCGACCAAATGCTTCAATTTTCCTTCAACAACGCTTTCCTGCATTTGCATCTGTCGCAATTCTTCAGCGCCTACACCACTTTGGTGGAACCAAGTTACGATTTTTCGTACTTTATCCAAAAAAAGTTTAACATCAGAGGAACTCACAGAATTTTCAACTACTAGATTCAACGTATGTGCTAGGCATCGAATATGTTTTGCTCTGCCGAAAGTAATCTCAATAGCTTTAACCATGTTAGCGCCATTGTCTGTAGTAACACTCACAATTTTGTCATGCGACAAACCCCAATCTTCACAAACATTAAGAACCATCTCCGATAAATATTCGCCTGTATGATTGTCATGAAGCGGTTCACATGCGATATTCACCGATTTCATTTCAAAATTTTCTATAAAGTGAACAGTCACGCCTAAAAAACTTCTTAACTGCATATCCTTCCATTCATCTATTGTAAGATAGACGTTTTTAACAGACCGTAATTTTTGTTTAATAAGGGTATTTTTTTCGTCATATTTAGTATCAATGAGATCTGTGATAGTTTTACGACATGGAACCTTGTACAAAGGAACGATAGTTTTCATTAGCTTTTTGAATCCTGTTCCTTCCACCATATTGTAAGGAAGACTGTCCCGGCATATCATTTCTGCGATGCTGTTTGTTATTTGTTTATTTTTTTCTCCATCTGAGGCATATGCTGAAATTCTTGAAAAAGCCGCTCCGATAGTTGATCTAGCCCGTTTTGGAGTTAACGACGAAGCCTCAGTGTCTGTCAATGGCGAATGCACCAATGAATCATTATGCCTCAAATTGGTAGTATCCTGGACATCAACTTCATGTGAATTCTGCGGTGATAAAAATAAAAACAAAATATAATTTAAAATATTGTAAATAATAACTATTACATCAAATAATGAGTTTTACCTCGTCAGCTTGTAAGACATCAGAATGTTTTCTTTCCATGTGCTGTTTCAAGTTTGTAGTGTTATTGCATGTTTTTAACTCTTTTGGGCAGTATTTACATTTTGCGGTTGCATTTTCCTTCCTTATTGTAAAATACTTGCGCCAGCAGCTTCTGGGTGTTTTAGCAGCGGAAGACATTTTTATGGTTAAACCAATATTTATTTCGACACTTCAAAGCTTCCAAGAAATAAATAAAGGCAGGATCACAATTCATTACATATTTGTACGTAAAGATGGCACTGATTTTTATCGACTTGTTCACATTAGTTAGCTTACTTATCCATTTTATCATCCGTCGCACAGATGGCACTATTTACAAAAATCGATTTAAAATGTGTAATTCATATAATCGATTTATTAAAAATCGATTTTCGCCTTTAATAAAATCGACTACAAAAAATCGATAATAAGAAAAAAAATCGATTAAAGCAAAAATCGATTATTTTTAACATCCCTACCGGTTAGTAGAGGCCGGGTTAACCGAGGTACAACTGTATTTTAAATAATACTCGTATCACAATAAGCACAACCGCCTTCCACGAGGAAAATTTTTACAATTATGGATAACTAGATGCGCTTTTTGTTTGAAAGCGCGCCTAGAAATTCCTTTCAATACTTCTTAGTATTGTCAATTCCTGTTTAGTATTATTATTATTATTATATATGAGAAAAGTAGAGGAGATCCACTAATTAGAGCGCGTACCAGATGAAGGCGTCCCCCAGCCTCGATTTTTACGACGGCGGTCGGCATTATCGTTGCCACTGGACGTAGCGCCTGTCCCGGGATTAGACAGCCTGCACGGAATGAGGGTGGTAATGCTCGCTGGTGAGGCCTAGTCGCCAGTCTCGCATTGCGTCTTGGACGTTGACGCCCCAACGTCGTTCGCGTGCGTGGTCGAAAAGGCATAGTTTCCGCTCCACGCTCGTGCCGACGTTAGTGCTGTAGCTGCGGTCGAAGAGGCCTAGTCTCCAATGCCTTGTCTACGCTGGTACGGAAAGGCCTAGTTCCCGCTGAACGTTGCAAATTTTGCGCCTTGGGCGCTTTGTAGGCTTTAATTCCTTTTAAGCCTGACACGGTTTGAAGTGTCTGAAATCTGTTGGAAAGAAATTTGTCCATGTCAGTCCACTTTGAAATGTCAGATTTATTCTCTATCGTTTGTTCCCAAAGCGATAGAGTACTTTCTCTCAATTTCGTGGAGCATAAGTATGTTATAATTGCATCCCCGTTTGGTATGTCCATCTGGTGATTCTGTAGGGATGAGATGCAATTATTGATATCTCTCTGCAGTTTTTTAATCGAACTGCCACATTCAGCTTCGATTGCCTGCAGGTTAAAAAGGATTTTTAGCTGCGTATTCACCATAATCCGTTTATTCTTATACCGCTTGAAGATTTCTCCACGCCGTAGAAAAACCGTCATTAGTGAGCGGGCACTTCCTCACGTTGTCTCTGACTTCACCCTGCGTTTTCTGGTTGAGGTGGAACAGCTTTTCGACCGGGGTAAGGCGCTTATTCAAAATGTAAATGGCCGTGAACATATCGCGGAATGTTGGCCAAGATACGTAATCGCCTTTGAATACCTCTGTATCGCACGGTGGAAGGTGAATATTGTGTTCTCGCACTGCTAATTCTTCGCCTTCCCGGTCTGCCTTTTCCAGCCTCGCAGAGAGGTCAGTCTACGCTACTAAAAAATGAGTTTATGGTTATATCTCCTTGTCCTGTGAATGCTGGAAGGTGGTTGATGTTTTTCAATATTCTTTCTAGTCTGTTTTGATGCTGTTGCTGTCTTTGTTGTAAATCTATGTAGGCCAATCTTAATTGCTCGAGTTGCTGCTCCCTTCTTGCAAGCTGCTCTACCAGATCTACAGGGGCCATTTCTTGCTGGGCCTGCTCCATTCTTCTCTTGTCAAATTCTCTCTGCCTGGCTTGCCGAATTTTAGTGTTTTTCTTGTGGCTGTTTACAACAAATTTTTCACTTTCCTTTGTGGCTTTCACTCTGATTTTCACTTGAGTGTTTGCTGCACCTTTTCAATTGCTTATCACTTAGTGGTTAGTACACGGATTTTCTTTTCCTGTGTATTCACTGCACTTTATCTGAATAAATGTTCACTGCACTTTTCTGTTAAGTAATACGTTACGTATGTTAAGTTATACCCTGGAGGGTCCAGTCAACTCCTGAGTTGTTTACGGATTCGCAGGATTAGTTTTGGGTGTTATAAAATTTTTTGGTTTTTTTTCACTGCCCGTATTTTCGTATCACTGGATCCTTTTATTTCTTAAAGGATCCTACCGACTGCGCCAATTTTATAATTTTCTCAAGCAGGAGAATTTAAAAAAAAAGAATAACTTTTGCCTTGAAGGGCTTCTCAACAACTGATTTATTACTTGTTCAATCATTACATTCAGACTTAAACTAATGTACATACATATGTAATTGCTTATTTGGCATTTAGTATTTATTTTAATTTTAAAAAATTATTGTTAATGTCTTGTTCAGCATTTCCTTTCTTATATTTTGTTAAGTAAGTTAAATTGTTGCAAAACAGGAAATGCGTTTCAAATTACTTTTATTTATTGTTTATTATTTTTGTTATCATCGGAGTGCGACGCAATGGGCGGTTCAGAAAGGTGGGGCCTCTACGGTCGCTCCGATGATATATTTTTGAAAAATAAAAAGCACAAAGGCGTGTCAGTGTATAGTCATTACCATTTTATTTGCAGTATATACAGAGATATATGCATAGAATATATATATACATAGAAATATATATGTAATATAAATTACTGATTAATAATTTAGTTACCTTTTAGTTGGCTGACACGTCCTGATGCTTTGAATTCTAAAATCGCAGAGAAAGTTATAATTAAAATTGAAGTGAAAGTAACCTCGCCGAACAACGTTTAACACGGTAAACGTTTTAACTGTTCGGCGGGGAAATGCCAGAGTTAACGGCCTTCACGTTGCAGCGACTGGAAACGGTGGTTAGCAACAGTCGGAACGGTAGGCGCAGTTACCATTAGGGTGGCTAAAAATGTATATTAAATATTAGGGTGTGGCCTAAACAATTTTAGTTACAAATTCATCAATTTCGTCTGTCTTAAAATATGAGCTTGGCTTTGGAATTGAATATGTAACTCGCGCACTTGTATTTTTTATTGTCTGTTTGCGGACAGACGGAGAACTGTCGTTCTTTGTTTTTTTTTTTATTTTTCACCAAAAAAAAAAATTAAAAATGTGTGCAATAGATCCACGTACCGTTTATGTAAGCTGGAACGAATCGTTTTTTATAGATGCGAGAGATTTTCGTTTAGTGCTTGGTGCTTGGTGCTGATTATACTTGCTTTCCTTTGGAAAAATTGCTGATTAATGATGATGATTATCCGGCTCGAAGGACCATGTTATCATCGGAGTGCGACGCGATTCAATCTTTTCAAAGATTTCGTTCGTGGAGTTTCATCAGATTCTTCAATCGTGTTTTCCAAAATGGCTTTTCTTTTAGGGGTATGCAAGAAATTGTAGACATTTTCGTGGGTACCGAGGCAATCTCTAATGGCTGGTACGTTGCTAGTGATGGATATAGCAAGATTCAAAGAATGTGCGGCACAATGAACGTATATAACACGAGGCGCATAATTATTACGTATAATTGCCTGAACACCTTTATATTGACCGGACATATTACTTGCCCCGTCAAATCCTTGGCCCATCAAGAAAGAAATATCCAATTCAAAATTTCGAAGATTTTCTACCACTAGCTCGGCAAGAGCAGCACCTGTAAATTTGAACATCATATAATTAATGACATAAATATATATATTATAGCATACACTTGGATCTGGCCAAAATCTTGATCAAAATCTAAGCATTTTATTGAAGATCTTGGCAAGATCTGGCCAAAATTACTACTAGAGCTCTTAATGCAGTTGCTTAGATGATTCAAAGAATCATTTCACTTTCACCTGTAGTGGTTTCTGTTGAGATAAACCTCAAAAAATCTTCACACACTATATGATGGCCTTCGTTTTTCTCGCTCACATATCGAATGCACAGTGTAACTTGCTCGATGGTAGTCACATCTTGTGTTTCGTCCGTCAAAATTGAGTAAAATTTTGCAGCTTTGATTTTGGATATCGCCTTTTGGGTCAAAATTTCATAACAAGCGTTGATAATTTCATTCTGTATAGACGGACTCGTAAATTTATCCTGTTTTCCTGGACCCTCTAGATGGCTACGAAGATTTGGATCTTCCTTAGCTCTATACTTCAATTGATAAGTGGCATACAGGTCTATATGATGATGGTTTAATTGCTTCTTTCTTTGGTTTCGGTAATGCTATTATTTCTGAAACTTTCCAATGGAAGGGGGAAATATTTTAGTCTAATGAATGAGTTAAAGATATTTCTTAAGTATATTATTCCATCATCATGAAGCTCTTTTAATATTTTTCCATTGATTTTGTCTTATCCAGTAGATTTTTTGTTGTTTATGGCCTTGATTTTGCGTCGATTTTCGTCCGGAGTTACTCTCTTGATTGGTTTGTTGGCTGTGCCAGATGTAGCAGGCAGGTTATAATTTTGAGTGTCCTTTTGATTTGTGAATGTCTTTTTGAAGTGTCTGACGAACGCACTAGTCTTTTCTAGTGGCGTTTTGGCCCATGTGTTGTTTTCGTTTAAAATTGCATGTTGGTGAGATGTTGTTTTCTTGATCTTCGATGTTGTCCGCCAGAGTGAGTAATTTCTCCCTTTTGTTCGATCTAGGTTGGACAAAAATGTCTGCTTTTTTTGTCTTCGATGTCCTTAAGCACGTCAGCAATTTTGATATCGTTACTCTTCACCGATTGACCGCTAGCCACCGCCCAAAGTTCTGCATTGACGAGGAAGCTATACATATTAATATTTTGGTCTCCCGATTTTTAAATCAAAATGTATATTTTATTTCTCACATGATTTCTCAGATCTAATTATTACTTACATATGTAATTACGAAAACTGATTCAATAAATTTAGAGTTAAGATAAAGGCTTCTTATATGGGATTCCACAGTATCCCAACTGCCCAAGTAGGTGTAGGCGAAAAATTTATGATTCACTGCTCCAAATATCGTTAGATTATGATCCTGGTTCTTTTGTGACCTGTCGCTTTGTTCGGCCTTCCTTATAGGAATTATTCTTGCATAATTGGTCAGTGCGGTTGACCATACGAAACAAGTTGCGAAATATTTATTTGACAGGCCCCACGCTGGGCGCCACTTAATAACTTGATAAAAATTCGTGTTGAACCTTCGGTTTTCAATGAAGAAAAGGTTTTTTTACATCGTTTCTGCTTGATTCAGAAGTAAGAAGAAATACCGCTTCATGAATGGCAATTTATCAACTGCTAAGTCAATCTCATCGCTCGCTTTTAGTGGTATATTCAAACTTATTCGATTCTCAAGCCAGTTTTTAAATGCAACTATATTAGTATTTTTTGAAATAATTTTATAGGGTTTTTGTTTGCTCTGCGCAGTTGCCCCGTAAGTTACTATTATTAGAGAGTGATCAGAGCTTAAATCAAAGTTCTCCTCGATGTGGAGTACTTGTTGTGAAACTTCTTTGTACACAATAAAATCCAACAAGTCTGGTTTTTTTTGAGGTTCACTGGGCCAGTATGTGGGTTTCCCCGTAGAGAGAGTTGAGTATTTGAATTGAGATATACATTTAAAAAGTTCAGTCCCTTTCGGGTTAGTTATTTTAGATCCCCACCAAGGGTGTTTGGCGTTGTAGTCTCCACCGGCAATAAAGTGGTTACCAAGACTTTGGAAGAATGTTTTGTAATTATCAACTTTAAAGACGTACCTTGGTGGAAGATACACCGCTGATATAGATACATCAGCTTTTAAACGCAATTTTTCAATCGATTTTTCATACAAATGTGGCACATAATTACGACGAAGTGTACTTTGATCTGGAACTTCTTGTGAAGTCTATTTTTCTATGAATTGTACTACATTAGGATGATTCACTTTATTTAATGGAATGTTGGCTACGATTAAAGTTTTACATAAATCCATATTGAATTCCGAAAGATTTGGCCCATGTTTCTGTTGATGATTTGATATTAACAATTGGCTCATTTCACGTTCAGAATTCTGTTTTTTTCTTTCTTGAGCATCCTTGTGTTTCACTGAATCAATGTGCTGCTTGACTTGAAATATTTTTTTCGCAGAAACCAAACAATTGCAATGTGAACAAAACAATAAAACTGATTTGTCCGACCGAAAAACATTGGGGAATTGGTTTTTCATACGCACAATAAATTCACCCGGCGTTTCTTTTCTATCTTTTGGCATCTTAACCCAATTTTCAATCAACCGATTACTTCAAATACTTACTGTAACAGCCTACCTACCAGAAAAAAAAACATACTATCGGATGCTGGCATACTTCCCCCCCACCACAAACAAAAGACGAAACCAGGAGTTTTCTGGGTTTAATTCCCTTGCACCGAAATTCTCACTTGATTTTCCGATAAAATTTTGTTCACGATTAAGCTAACTGCGCCCTTGTCACTAATGCGACCAATTGAATGGATTGCACACTCGCTACTTATGGCACCAATTGAATGGATTCACACCTGCTACTTCTAGGACCAATTTAATGGACGCATTGAATTATAATTATCTACAACAAAATGTAAAGTTTTAAAATAAGTCTTTGCATAATATTATTTCCAATTCAATGGAATGACATTTACCACTTGAATGGTCGATTTTCTAATTAGATTTCTTTTATTTCTTTCGCTTGCATCACTTTTTGATTTTTCGCTCGGTGTGACTGTTTTTTCCTCCTCAACTTTGCATTTCTAATGCGCCACTCTCGTATATTTGTTTTTACTGCGCAATTGGTCGAACACTTGTGTTTGTTTTTACTCGCCCTCGTTGCTTTGCGTTTGCACTCCAAAAACAAAGTCAATTGGCTGATGCAATAGCATTCGCTTTATCGAAAAAAAAAAATTTGCCACTTGGATTCTTTTTGCTTTCTCGCCTCATTAACTACAGAAAAGAAAGAAGATTTAGTGGTTTTAATGTTTTGCATATTTATTGTAGAAGATCCCATCCTCGTCGCCAATGTAACAGCCTACCTACCCAATAATTAATAAACATTAAGTAATTCGGATAACACTTCTTTTTTTCTTTTTGTAAAATACTATAACAAGGAAAGAATTTCTTATTTGTTCTTCTTATTGTCTCGTATTGGTCTCGTGTTAGATCTGCATCGATGAACATTTGCATTGCTTCCTGGACAGATAAGGGGCAAATTTTATCTTTTGATGACTTTGTTCGATAATAGGCCTTTTTATTTTTGGTTGCGCGAGTTGGCGAAGTAATGATTTCTTTTAGCACATTCGAAGCATCTCGTTTTCCTGACTTTCTTAATTCTACTGGCGCAGCATGCACGATAAGGTTTTGATCAAAATTAGAGCGCATTTCCTCAGTTTTTCTTCTTTTACTTCTTTCGCTCAGATCTCCAAAAGATTTACTCGGTCGTCCTGTTCGATTTGAAGGACTGTCAGCAAGAACGGGAATGGCGAAGGTTCCGTTCAGCCAAGATTCATTACTTTTTAGGAATACCGCTTCTTTATAATGAGCTTTAGTCCATCGATTTTTAAATTCTGATTTGAAATGTGCAAAATTGCTTTTCAACGTCTCAATTTGATTGTCAGAGAATCCTTTAATAGACATAAACTGATCTTTCAAGAAATTTAGCCTTGCCTCTATGTTGGGTAAATTTTCATTGTTCATGAGGTCAAACAAGTATTTTCTAGTCACAATCCTCATTCCCGATGTTCCCATTTCGCTTAATCCCTTATAATGGAAAAGACCTTTTTCATAAAATTTTACCAACAACATTCAAAGTACTAAAATACCGTTTATCCGGACTTATCCGGATCAAATTCTTTGATGAATTGTCAAAACAAGGTACATACTAAACAATTACAATCGAATCTTAACCGGATCTATCTCGATAGTATTACTTATTGACTAACAAATATTATTTTAAGAAAAAAAAGTAGTTTGAGAAGGTGTGTACTTATAGGGTTGAAAAGTTAACTTTAATACTTGAAAATTATAAAGATTCTAATTGATTTCATTCATTACTAACCTGATGCTTCAGAATCCATAACTCTTTACTCCACTGTTGAACACAAAAACATAAAATTTCACTTTTAAAGTTTGGGTTTTGCAAGAGTGCCGAGAACAGATAACGTACACGAGGTGATACGATCGAATTCTGACTGCCGTTATCGTATGTCAAATGCTTGTAGGGTGCGCAGGAGGGGCTGGCTTTTGTTCTCGGAAGGGTCAGGTACCTCAGGAAGTCATTTTTGTAAATGTATTTATTGTTTTGTTAAATGGTCTTTTGACCCCGTAGATCTTTCAAATACCTGTATGTGCGTCGTTTCCATTTACGGATCTCCACACTTACTATGCAATAACTGAGAAGAATATGATGTATCTTACTGCGTTTACTATGCATTTCATAGTAACACCTAATTGCGCCAAACTCATTTCGTGGAAATTTTCGAGTCTCATTTTTATAAACAAATTTGTCGCCTCATTGGAGAAAGCAAATAAAAAAATGTTGAAACAGACGGGCGCATAAATGGTTATAGATCTGTTCGAATTGTTTTGATTTACATTTCTTAAAATGACTCAAAAAATATGCAAACATGCATTTTAAATCGAAATATGCTTTTATGGACGAAACATGCAAAATATGCATGCAACATGCATTTGCATGACTATCACAGCTCTAGCGATTATACTGCGCTGAATCAATCCCCTTCCCGCCGGAATATATTTATGTAAGTGACTACGCAATTGTGCTTCACTTCCATTTCATTTGGGGGAAATTTTTGTTTCCATTGCACAAGAACTTTACTCTTTTCGCGAAAATTTACTTCGCCCACTTAATACAAAATTTTTTACTACAAAAGCTATATTATACTAGCTATGCAAGTTTATATTAATTTGGTTTCGGTCTATGTTGAAATGAAAACGCAATTCATACTGACGCTACTTTTATGCTCTTCGAAACAAAAAAAAAAAAAAAAATTTTTTTGAATAATAATTTTAATATAATTAGTAATAATTACTGTCGCCGTTCTAGTGGCGCGAATTTAACAAGGTCCTATATGTTGTGGAAATTGCAACTTTTGATAATAAAGTGGACTGTATAAAAAAAAACAGCCGGTTAGAATCTCTGCCAGACAATTTATTGAATATGCATATGTTCTGCGCACTTATGCTGTACTTTTCCGATTGACTCCCGCTATCCTCAAAGCATCAAAAGCATACGTCGTCGATCATGCGTTGAAAAATGGCCGGCGCGTTTTTAAGGCCGAAAGGCAATCTCAAAAACTCATACTTTCCGTTTACCGTTGAGAAAGCAGTTTTGGGTACGTCGGATTCTTTCATAGGGATTTGGTGGAACCCAGAAGTCAAGTCAATGGTTGTGAAGTATCGAGATTTACCAAGGCTACACAAGGTAGCGTTTATTTCAGGAATAGGGTAGGTGTCGGGGATAGTTACGGCGTTAAGCCTTTTGTAATCTATCACCATACGGTACTGTTTCTGCCCATTTGGCTTAGGTTTTTTAGGCACCACCCAAAAAGGAGAGTTATAAGGGCTTCTGGATGGTCGAATAACTCCTTCTTCCAACAACTCGTTCACTTGTCGGTCGACCTCTTCTCTCATACAAGATGGATACGGGTAGCTTTTGCTATAAATAGGTTCATGAGTTGTCGTCTTGATTTCAGCGCGTACACAAGTGTCCACTAATTCCTTACCATTTAGGGGTAAGAAAAGATCGCTAAATCTACGAATAAGGTTACGCACTTTTCCTTCTGTTTGAAGTGGGAGATCCTTAGACAACGTATAATTCACCTGCGTGGACATTCGGGCTTTCAATGGAATTTTGTATTTGTTTACGGCTAGGATGTTCGATTTCCTATCAACTATAGCGCTTATATCCCTAAGTGTGTCGTCTCCTATGATTCCGTCAAATGGCGTCAATCCTGGGACTAGAAAGAAGGTTGTCTCGGAGTCATTACTTACGTCCTTAAATAGGTTTAAATTAATTTTCTCTTTTATGGGAATATTTCCGTCAGCTAATCTAACGGAAAAGGGATTGTCGACTGGATTACCTTGTTTTACGACCGTTCGGCTAATAAATTTTTTGTTGGCACCAGTGTCGATCAGAAAATCTAGGGAGCGGCCGTCGGGTAGTACGTACTCTATGTAAGGTATGCTAGATGTCCGTCGGATAAAAAATTCTCCTCCTGTGCATCTTGTGTATCCGCTAAATAGTTATTCACTTCGTCTTTGGTGTTTTCTGTTTCTATTGTCAGGCGACACCACGTTATTCATTTATTGAAATTAATTTTGTAAATGCTTCATTTTAGACAAAACAGTTTTAACATACAAAAATTCACATAGTATAGCTCACTTAAGAATAATATGTATGTAGATAAGTTTGTTTATAGTTCCATTTATGCATATGCACACACACATACACGCATATGCATGTAGATTTCTTTGCTTGCGTCAGGCTACACAGAATTGTTGATTCAAGAAGGCGAGAGGCACGACTGACTTTTTGACTTGCTGCGTTGATTTCTTTCGTTTCTTTTTCTGTCTGTAGAGTGCTGCCAGATTTATGCACTTACTTGGCGGCGTGTGCATCGCTAGCAAGACAGCAAACGAAGCAATGAGGTGAAGCAACTGTCGTGTTTAGTTAGTTATCGTGTGACACTATGTTGAACAGCTTTTGCTGTTTGCGCGGAAGGTTTTCTGACTTTGCACCCCGCTTAAAGGGTTTGACCTATTCATGTAATTTACTCTACGTTTCTACCTATTCATGAAATTTACTCGTTCCTACCTACCGTTTCTACCTATTCATGAAATTTACTCTACTTCATGTAATTTACTCAACGTGACTGGACAGATTGGACACGAGATCCTCCACGTTTGGGTACAGTGTATCCACCTCGTTTTTCAAAGGGATATCGTCGCTCTTGGGGACGATAGGTTATCCTTGGTGGTAGCGGAGGTGCTTTATTGCCCTCTAGGTCATGCATGTGTTCTGGCATCGTATTCATAGGTGCGACGATGCGATTATTGAATCGCGGAGTATGCACTGTGTAATTCCTTAGGTTTGTATTTTGTATTTCGAGGCACCTTGAATATGCCTCGGGTACAGTTTTTGGGCGCTGAATCAGGAGCATCCTCGAAAGATCCCCATTCAACCCGCGGATGAAAACATCTAATGCGCGGTTTCTGTACGTGTCTATAAGTACACGCACTGTTTCCTGAGAATAATTCTCAGGTTTAAGTTTGTTGATAATCAACGCAAATTGGTGATTCACGGCTCCGTAGAAATCATCAAGCCGTGAATTCTTTTGAGAGAGTTAGTGGAGTTGGTACTCCAAGGTGCAGATGTCGCGTTTGTCTGCATAATGGAGCGATAGACACTCCTTCATGGCGGCCCAGTCAGTGTCAAAAATGCTATACGATATGAGGGCAGTATAGGCGGGCCCGCGTATTTTTTGGCGAATGTGCTGTAAGATTGCACGATAGATTGGCTTACTCTTTACCGGCTCGAAATCAGTAAGGATGCTTTCAACAGCGTGCACCCATGAGACAAACATTGTTGGGTTATCGTTGAAAATTTGTAACTCCTTTACGGAGCCAAGAAGCCTCGAGATATCTCTTTGTTCCTCCTCAGTTGTTGGAGCTCGGGGTTGAACGTGAGCTTCCACCGTACTTTGAGCAGGAGTAGGAGCTTCTATCGAAGCGACCCGGCTTTAGAGTATGTCCAAGCACGATTGTAGTATGATTATAAATCAGAAATCGGAAATAAAACAATTGCTTTACAAGCTGGATGCCCAGCTTGAAGTAAAAATAAAATAAATGAAAAAGAATTACTTATAAATTATTTCATTACACGATACACGCCTCTCTAAACCATTTAGTTGATCCATGAGTGCATTCACTGCACCCGTCAAATTCGTCACCGTAACTTGGAGTGAATCCATCCTGGAAAAGGAAGACGAGAAGAGGAAAAAATATACAGCGATTACTTACAGAATCTCTGTTAGCATTAAAACTTCGATTTTCTAGCCCTTGGCTGTTTCACTTTTTTCCCACTTTCAAGTTTTGTAGCTCTTGGCTATTTAAAGGAGAATTTATTTTTATTTGCCCTTAGAACTTTTTCACTTTTACTTTTGTAGCCCTTGGCTGTTTAAAAATTGTATTATACTTTTTATTAAATTTTTCCTTCTCTATTTTAAGAACCTTTTCATTTAAATTTGTAGCTTTTTCTTTGTTCACTTTATTTTGTGGCTACTTAGGTTTTTCACTTTTAATTTTTGTGACTATTTTCACTATATTTTCTAGCTCTTAGCTAGTTCGAACTTATTTTTTCACTTCACTACTGGTCCCTGCTCGGGCGCCAGAAACGGACTTTCGGTCCGTTACAGTTAAAAAAATTAAAGGGCCAACTTGCCCTGCAAATCCAACACCGAAGGATTACAGTTACAATTAATTACACAGTTTATTAACTTCCTAAATACACCGATAATTAAAGGTTACAGGTAAGGTTAGTGTCCACTACGCAACTGCCCCTTGATGTGCGCTGCAGGCCTTCATAGGTTTTGATCGTTCAGCTGTCTTCAGGTGCGCCGTGTCTTGGTACGCTGGCTTAGCCCCTGGCTTCCCACGGTTGGCATGCACTGGTGGCTAGTGCAAGTATTTCAAAATCGTGTGAAACATAATTTGCTGACGCTACTGTCTGGCTCTGTTCTTATTGCGTAAGCATTAGTACGTGGTACTTGATATGCAATTGGCCTTGACTTAGGGTGTTGGGTTGTACTATGGAATAACAGCGATTACGCTGATGCAGCGGCACGTGTATCGGTAGGGTGTGGGAATGCAATATGTTGGGTGCCGCAGCGTGTTAACTTGCATATGTTCTGCGCACTTATGCTGTACAATTCCGACTGACTCCCGCTATCCTCAAAGCATACATACATATAACCTCATATTCAAATAAAATGTGGCGTGATGTTTGCAATGCACATAAGTACATAGGTACACACAAATATATCAAGAGAAGAACCGTAGGCCTAAGTAGCTAGTGTGCTCTATTAGTTAGTGTTATATTTCATATTGCTCTAATAAATAATAATAATGTCAAGTAAAGAGAGAAGTAATGGTTGTGTCGCATGGTTACTGTTCACTATCTATAGACAATTCCGCTTGATACCGTTTATTTCTAAAATTTAAATTAAAAAGTACTTGCACATTATAAATAATTAATAAATACCCTCCGCTATGCGTTCTTCCACTTTCCTGGCTAACCGGCGACTGCTTAAAGTATGCTCTCGTCCTGTTTATATATACGAGTAGTATGTACAACTTTAGGTGAACGGTTCCATCAATTGCATTTACCGTACATTAATATAAGCAGCCAGAAAAGTGGAGAAACGCATCCCGGTTTACAAAATGGTGGTTATATACATAAACTGGAGAAATAAGAAACAGCAAATTTACAATAACAAGAGACGAATAACATAGGGTGGAGATATGATAAACGGCAAATTTACAAGAATAAAACATAACGAGAAATAACTTAAATAAGTAAACAGCGTAATTAAATAAGCGGGACTCCGCAACAATTACATTTAACATATATATGTATATCTACATATGTGTATGTATGTAACCTAACCTAAGAATATGTATATTGGTTATCGATCATTTTTACGAACTGTTTGAAAGTCACTAAGCGTATTTTTTTGAGTTTTTTTAATAAAATTGAGTTTTTAATTAAAGAAATATATATATTTATATGTATGCATATATCGATGACTTTCTAATGATATCATATTTGAAATTTTTTCGTTGCTGCAAGTTGGACACCCCTTGAAAATTAATTACAATTTAGAAAAATTAAGTAAAAACCAGTATAAGAAAATGTATGCCATATTTTATTGTAAAATAAATGTCTGGTGTTTCAATTTATTTAACCCTACATAGCTAACGTTATAGAACTAACTTAATAAGCTAACCATTCGACTTTTTGACGAACATATTTTAATATGATTTTATATTTAACTACTAAAAGGTATTGCAACTTTTATTTATTTATTTTTGGTTTATACGATATAAATAAAGTAATCAATAGAGAAATAATTATATTTATTTATCAATAACGTACAAATTATAGTATTAATGAGACCTACAATTTATTGAGATCAATTAGGCACTTAGCTAGTAGTCGTCATTTTGACGAACGTTAGCTTTCTAGGGTTAAAAAGAAGCAAGCAAGTGGAAAATCGTAAACATTAATTAAGGTGGGCAGCTCCTCCAGACAAAGAGTTTTTCAATCATTTTTCGCGAAAAACTGAGAGTATTTATTATCATGAATATATTTTCATGCTTAAATGAATATACAAAATTTTTTTCGTAAAAAAAAAAAAAATGGCGCCGCTACACCTGCTCAATCGTGGCTCCTTCAATTTGCGTCGTGGAATATACAGCCTCTTGTAATCAACTGAAATCAATCAGAAAAAAATGTTTCATTAAAATAAGTTATTCCGCTGTATACCTATTTTTAATGAAAAAAAGTGAAGATTTGAAGTGAAAAAGAAAAAAATTACACTTTTTTTATAAACAAATTGATCAAAACAATATTTTTAGTGATTATTATTAGAAAATTTGAGATACATGCAAAAGTCAACATGTTAAAGAATATCTTTATAAAATTTTAAGTTGATATCTCGATTACTTTTTGAGTTATATTCGAGAAAAGTGCGATTAAAGTTTTCGTTCGACGGTTATCACTTCACTGACTTTATAGTGACTTTTTAGACTTTCTATTAAGCTTAAAACATTAAAAAGATATTCTTCAGATTGTAAATTAATTTTAAAGCACAAAAAAATCGAGTTTGAAAGTGCTGCAAAGTATTGAAAAAATTCAAAATTTCTGAAAATTGTTGTATTTTAATTTAAATAACAATAAGATTAGTAAAATCCAATTAGAAACATTTATAAAATATCAATTAAATTGTAATAACAATAGAAAGAAATTCAGCTAGAATCGACCATTCCGTCACCAGAATCACATTCGTTACACAGAAAAATCTTGAAACGCCTATCACGGCAATTATTGTGAGCTGCCTACTTGTATAATATATCGCACCCTAAATACAAAAGGGTCACAACTCAAAATGTACTTCTGCTCAAATATGAACGAGACGTTATCAATAAAACGGTCCGCGGATGACATATGGCAAAAATACATTTTTTGTTTTTTGGTAGAACTGTTATAAGCTTACATGGCAAATTTCAGCGTGATATGTCACATAGTTTGTTTTCTGTGCTACTGTAAACAAGTCAAGCTCGAGTGTGGAAAATTTTGAGTTGTGACCCTTTTGTATTTAGGGTGCGATATCTATTGTTGTATTGCATAATAATAACCATATACATATAGATATGTCAAAAAATTAAAAAAGTTGTATGCCAACTCGCTGTAAAGGAGAATGTCCAACTGACAGTTTTAAAGATTGTATGCAACCAAAAAAATTTTGTTGTTATTATACTCAACTATAGTAATTATTTTTGCATCTCCAAGTGCATGCGAAATGCTATAAAAATACGTAAGTAGTATGTGTAGATTTTATTGTTAACGAAGACCAGTTATTTTACTAGGACTTTAAAAATGTAAATTTAGTTTTTTAAGAAAAGTGTAAATTAAATAAAACCTTTTTTACACAATGTTTATACGAATTTATATTGTTGTTATAATAAAGATAAGTATTTTTCAAAATAATATCTTTTTATGAATATAAAAGTTTGCGCTGCGACAATTTTGAACGGTAAGTAACAATTAGTTTAGCTGACAGGTGCTAAGAAGAAGCATTTAATAGTAACTTCGGCCGCTACGGCATCGAATATTCCGCAGCAGAATCGTGTTCGCTCATTTCACACGCGTTCTTACTCACTCGTACAATCACTCGTTGTTCAGACGGCAACGAAGTAGAATAACCAATGGTTGAGTAGATTCTTTTTCTTACAGCACCAACACAATCTCAAATCAGCTAAATACTTCAAATCGCTGAGAGACGGTTAACGGTCTGATGTCGGCCACTCCTTCTGAATTCTCTTTCTTCTTGTTGGATTTTGGCTCCTCTAACAACCGCTATTGCGACGATGTCATATCCATAAAATTATGCTTTGCCATCAATAAAGTTGATTCCGATAACATTTTGGCGCAATAGAAGCATTTATTTGGTGACAACAAGGCAAATTCTATCAAGTTGGTGGCATTGGAGCAGCTGATTTCGCACCTAAGGTGATACGTAGGAATACGTATTAGTATCGTCCATAACGCTCCGAACGGACAATATTAGCTGTTCGTCCATGACAAGCTATTAGTGCAATTATCTAAGCTTATTCGACAATCACAGAGGAGGAGAATGACGGTCGCATTGAGGCTGTTCATGAAGTGCAGTAAGCCCCACTTCAACGATTATGTATGCAATCTACATAAAGAGCGATGGTCGGTCCGGTCTAGAACGCTGCAGAACTGCAAAGTGTTTTGTGACAAGTTCGAACAGAAAACTGTCAAACTTTCTACTAAAACTTGGAAGGAAAGACGTTCGGTTGATGGTCGGTATTATTACAGAACACAACCCATGGGGTCAGCATATAACGACCATTGGAATCATTGAGGACCCAATGTGCCTGTCGTGCATGGAGGAGGCGGATAGCACTGAGTGCTTTCTCTGTGAGTGTCCTGCCTTTGCTAGAGCACGGCTGCGAGTTTTGGGTTCCGATGTCGTGAGAATGAGTAATATTCGTTCTCTAAAACTGGAGGATATTCACAGATTTGCCGAAAAATCTGGAAAATTCTCACAGGACTAACTATCTCTATCTCTGTCTCTATTCTTTCTTATCTTCTTCTTTGATACTTTTCTCCTTCCCTCCTTGACTATCTACCCTCTTTCCAGAGCTCTTCCACCAAATCTCCCGGTGCTCCTTGGCTCGATCTTTTCAAATTTCAATTTCAAGCCCCACTTACCACAGTAGTACCACTTGTATGTTTGTGTCGCACCATTCACATTTCAGCGGTTGCAATCATGTAAATTTCAGAAAAATTACTTTGTTGTTGCACCCATACTACCTGATAGCTTGCGCTCAAAAGCCGCATATATACAACTGGTAGATGTACCACCAACCTATGTAGAACAAAAGTGATTTTATCAATAGATCTGTTCGTGAAACACATAATCTGTTTCAAATTGTTTCTTGCTTGTTACAAATTATCAAGTTCTGGTGTTCATGTATTCAAAAAACTTGCAAAGTAGGGGAAGTGAGAGAGCAAAATAACATTTCATTTTGAGGGGAAGTTGTAAGTATTTCCTGGATAAACTTTTACTTGTAGGAATTTGCAAGTGAGAAAAAAAGCTGATCGTGAAGTAAAAATAAACACGAATTCAAATTTGGGAATTGAGTCAAAATTTTAAGTTTAAATAACAATTTTGATTAAAATGAAGAATGTAAGTAAATATATTTTAGATAAAATTTATAAAGTTTATTTGAAGTTATGCCCTATGATCAGAAAGTACCGGGAATGTTGTGCACCTGAGTATCTTCCATCGGGCCAGACAGTCAATAAAGAATATTATTTATCCGTTTTGAAGCGTTTGAGAGATGCTGTACATCGCAAAAGGCCGGAAATGTGGGCAAGCAATTCTTGGATTTTGCATGATGATAACGCGCCATCGCACCGAGCCCAAATTTTGATGGATTATTTGACCAAAACACCAAGTAAATACCAACGTGCAAGCCCCATATTCACCTGATATGACCCATATAAATATATATATATACATACATACACACAGGCATGGACAGACGCAAGGAAAATATGAAGAAAGCTGTGATTGGCACAACAATACAATTGCTAATGGAATGTTCTTCAACAGACAGCAATGCTGAAATGGAATAAATTGAAAAAAAAATAATAATAATAATACAATGTGAAGTCCGAAATAAATAAGACTGAGCTCAAATAGAAACGACAGGAGATTTGTTCTGATAACTTTGAGTCTATTTATTCAAAATATTCCCCTTTTTCCTCGATACACTGTTTTGCGCGATCTAAAAGCTTTTCGAAAGAGTGTTTCAGGTCATTGACCGGAATGTCCTTAGGATGTCGGTACAAACCTTTTGGATGGCCTCTACGGACCAAAGACGTTTTCCTTTCATGGCCAAATACAATTTTCCGAATAGGTCGAAGTCACAGGGAGCTACATATATCAGGCGAATACGGTTAGTGAATGATGGTTAAAATGCGATTTCTAGTCAAAAAATCAGACGCAAGAGTGGATCGATGAGATGGTGCATTATCATGCAATAAGCCCCAGCTTCGTCCTTCGCGGTATTCAGGGCGAATTCGACGAATGCGACGCAACAAACGCCCCGAGACGCCAAGATAGAAAATTGCACTGACGGTTTGGCCCGCTGGCATGGACTCCTTGTGGACAGTTCCCTTGGAATCGTAAAAACAAATATGAATCGACTTGATTTTTGACTTCTCCAAAAGCGACTTTTTGGGTGGAGGTTCGTCTGGGGCTTTCCCTCGGCACTTTGACGCTAAGTTTCAGGTTCATGTTGGAAACACCACGTCTCATCACCAGTTACAATATTGTAAAGGAAGTTCTCGTCTTTTCTCGCCTCTTTAATGAGGTGTTTCGAATGTTGAATTCTGCGCAATTTTTGGTCCTCAGTTAACTTGTGCGGAATGAAACGAGCACAGACCTTTCGTAAGCCCAAATGATCAGTTAAAATGCGGTAAATCGATGTTTGGGAGATATTCAACTCCGATTCCATGAATTTCAACGATGATTTCGGTTTATTTTTGATAATTTTACGAACAATTTCGATGGAGTTTTGGGTGATTACTGATTTTGGACGGCCCGTATCTTCTTTGTCATTTATGTCCTCACAACCATCTCTGAAACGTGTAAATCACTCATGAACTCTGGCACGAGATAGACAATCATCGCCATAAACTTTTTTCATCAAACGCTGTACCGATTTTAAAACAAAATTCTATATTCGCTCTTTGTTCGAAACTCATTTTTGTACCGATGACACAAACAAACTGACATTTTAGTCGCAATAACTTCGCTTCCACTGAACCGAATATCACCAAGCTTTCACTGGAAGTCAGCTAGGGATGAAACTTCCAACGCACTGATTCGTAAAAAGAAGGCGCCATCAAAAACATTTTTATGACGCCTGTTTTGTTTATTTTGGACTACACCTTGTAATTGGTGCGTGCACTTCTGTTTGGTGTTTGGCCGAGTTCCTCCTCCTATTTATGGGAGTCATGCGTCTTGAAGTTGTGCCACAAATGGAGGGAACTACAGTTTTTAGCCGACTCCGAACGGTAGATATTTTTTATAAGGAGCTTTTTCATGGAAGAAATACACTCGGAGGTTTACCCTGCCGAGGGGCGACCGCTATTAGAAACAACTTTTTCTTCATTTTGGCGTTTCACCGAGATTCGAACCTGCGTTCTCACTGAATTGCGAATAGTAGGCACGCACCAAACCATTCAGCTACGGCGGACACCAAACCTAATACCTCGGGTTTTATTTAAATGAGAATTTCTATGTACTTTTGGACTGAAATTAAATTTGGCCACAACAAATAAAACGATGGACTTTAATCCGGTAACGGGTTGTGATCCTTGATTGGGTCATATAAGTAAGTAAATAAAACCATCGTTTTTAATGAGTAATTTTCTTTTAATTGCCGCGCTCTAAATATTCAAAACACATACATACACATGTATGTATGTATGTTATTTAAACTTTAAATCTCTAGTGTCATTGATATTATTAAGCTGTGACAGAGCGGACAAGTATGGTGTCGTGTGATCTCAACTGGCGCAGCGCAATGGTGGCAGATACCACAAATCCAAATATTGCTGGTTGGTTGTGTGATGGGTTTTCCTGATGAAACACAAGCTGGAAAACGGGCACCGCAAATTGTGCACGCTGGTAAACTGCAAAACATGGATTGATATAAATAAAGATTGAAACTGTGATAATAACCAATAAACGCCAATGTCCCACCTATCAGGCACTGGAGCATTACAAGCATAACATTTGACCATCTCCACTTTGGCATCCTCAGAGCCATACTTTGAGAAAATGCTTGTGGCAAGCTCTTTGTACTCATGAGTTCTACGCTCCGGTATACTTTCCAACGATTCGAGCTTTGTAAAGGCTTTGGCAGCAGTACCTAATAAACGTTATGAGAATTGTACAAATTAAATACTTATGTAAGTGTATACGTAAATTATTGCTTTTGCCTACCAAAGGACCTGTCTGCACAACTGGCCAACGCTAAAATATTATATACGTCTTCTACAGGCAGGATGTCGTCATAATCACGCAAGCGGAGTGCTGTAACGACCGCGTTGTGCACGATTCCAAAACGCAGTTGACGTTGTGCCAACATCCTAAAGAAAATGAAATAAGTGTGAAAAAATTGCGATAGTGCCAACTGCAAATGCAGCGCGAGACACGTGTCGCATGTCGATACATACATGAAGTGATAGGCTTCGGCCGCATGCCACATATGTTCAACGACGTGGGCATCTTCTGGACTCATCGTGTCCAATAATGAATTGCGATCCACTTTGTAACTCAGCTCGGCTGTACTCAACGTCTTCAAATGCTCCTCGGCAAGTAAAGCAGCTAATATATACAGTTTTTTAACTCGCAGCATGCTGGAGTCCTTATCCGCTTCACGTTGCGCCAATTTGCCAAGTAAACGCGCTGCTTCTAAAAAGCGGCCGGCTTTCTTTTGTAGTTCTATTGCCTCAGGCAGGCGATCCTCTTTGACGAGTTGTGCTGCATGCTTACCCAACAAATTACCAATCTGTGGCATGTCGAATTTGCGAGCGAGTTGCAACGCCTCACCCCATTGGCGCAAATTGACGCAAGCATTTACCGCAGATTTGGGGTCACCCATTTTTAAATAGGCCTTCACTGCTTCGGAACACATACCTACAGGAAATTAAAAAAAAAGAAGATTAAATATATTTTGTTTATGTGTTTATTGAACGTGTAAATAAATAAATAAATGATTGGCCTGCACACTTATGTGAGGTGTTTGGCCGAGTTCCTCGGGCATTTTTTTTTGTTGCGCGCATCTTGATGTTGTTCCACAAATGGAGGGACCTACAGTCCTACGCCGACTCCGAACGGTAAATTGGTTTTTATGAGAAGTTTTTATGGCAGAAATACACTCGGAGATTTGCTATTGTCGACCGAGCGGCAACCGCATTAAGGGGTTATGCGTTAGAAGGTCGAAAAAAGCGAATTTCCCAGAAAATTTTCTGAGAAAACACATATTATGTTATATTTTAACTGTATTTTAAGGGGGAACGCCACTGTGAAAATTAAAAAAAATTGATTTTTTTTTGCATAAATTGTTAGTATAACTGCTCAAGAAAATGTGGTAAAACTTTTAAAGCGAAATTCGCTTTATTCCCGATTCTATGTGCACTTAAGTGTGCGCCCGTCAAACGCGCTTTTCTCGAAACGACTTTTTTTGATACGGTGGCACCGATTTCTCGAAGACTAATGAACCGATTTTCATTTTCTTTTTTTTTTAATTTTTGTTATCACATTGGCTACCGTTGTACGTAGCCGATTTTCAAAATTTTGAAAATAACTATTTTTTTGGGCCTGTTGAAAATCAAAAAAATGGTGAAAAACACACATCAAAATTCAAATCACCACCATTTTGTCAAAAAAACAAAACAAAAAAAAAAACGGCTAAGTACAACGATAGCCACTATTGTGTATATTAATAAAAATTTTGGTTTTTTGATTTCAGATGATTATTCATTGCTGTATCGCTGCCACCAGATGACGCCATTTTTTTAACTCGTTACGTTTATTTACTAAATTTGTCAATTTTCAATATTTTTTAATAAAAATTTACATCAACATAGTTTAATACATACATATGTATATAATAAATTGCCTTTTGTCCGATCCTCAAATAATCATTCCTGCTTACAAAAAAAAATTCCCAAAAATCGACTATTTT